>CAJFCO010000097.1:1638054-1674046 GCA_904066015.1 Synergus gifuensis | reverse complement strand
TATATATATATACATATATATATATATATATATATATATATATATATTTCAAAAGGTTGTTATTATATTTCAAGATATCTTGATATCTTTGAAATCTTGTATTTCTTAAAATTCTTTAATCATTTAAAATTCCTTGAAATACTTAAAAAAACATTTTTAATTACTCTAAAATCTTAAATCTCTTGTGAGTTAATTTGAAATTTTTTAAAAATTACTTAGAACGCGCGCCTTTGAGGGGTTCTAAGTAATTTTTCAAAAATTTCAAATTCACTCACGAGAGTTTCAAGATTTTAGAGTAATTAAAAATTTTTTTTAAATAGTTCAAGGAATTTTAAATGATATTAAAGAATTTTAAGAAATACAAGAATCCCACATGAAAAATGAAATTAAGGACAATTCTAGATGTCGGGCTCTGATTTTCAATTGAAATTCCACTAATTCACACTGATTTATTGACCGGAAACATCATTTGAAACATTTTAAACATTAATCTTTCTTTTTAATAAATCCGATATAAAGCAAAAGATAAACATTGTAGTCAAAACATCCTGTATTTCTTTGAATTAAATCTCTGCTATATAATCTGAAATATTCAATAGACTTTGTCTTTTTCCATTTTAAATGTTATGGTATGATTATCGTTTTATCGATAAACTTCCTTTGCTTGATAAAATAAACAAGTATGTAATATGCGTCACCGACTAATCGTTTGTTATGGCGAATTTAAAGGGATTTCTTATCTCTTTCAAGCAACTAAGTGATTCAACTGTGGCTATAAGATTAGTACGTTCAAAGGATGTTAGAAACCATAAATTCAAGAGTTTGTTAATTCTCTACTGAACAATTACAGAACAATGCTTCTAAGAATTTAACTTATGAACATAATACATTTTTTTGGGTTATGTATTATTTAATTTATTCTAGACATCTTTCCCAAATTTAAAAATATTTCCTGTTTTTTCCTTGATATTTTGCCACATCCTGATGCACTGATTTTGCATGCGTGTCACAAAACATTAGAGTAGCTTATTATATCTTCAACAGTCCCCATAATATAACAAAACAAACGCAGGACTAAAAAAATATAAAGCTACAAAAGCAGATGGAAATTTTGTCTGATCACCTTAATCTTTTATTTTAGAAGTAATAAGCTTTCATAATTTTCATACAGAATTTACCAAAAGTTTTGCATTGATCGTATTATAGAATTCAAAAAGAAAGACTTTCATTTAAGAAATGCGAGAAGAAATTGCATCTTGAGAGAGATATATTAATGTACAAGCAAAATGCTATGGCAGAAGGCGACGATTGGAATGCAGGAAGGTACATATTTAGACGAGAAGTCATGGGGTTTGAATGACAGATGTATGTGTTTATCACATTATTTGTGTGATGTCATGATCGCTTAATCGATAATTCGAGAGATCATCCAATGTATGTCTGGACCAATTCACTTTGATGAAATCATTATATATGCAACCGCAGTATAATTCAATTAAGCTTTATAATGCTTTTGATTAAATTATTCTTCAGACAAAAAACAAAATTTGTGGAACCAAAAGTTACAAGCTTAAACTAATTATTAAAAAACCATTTAGAACATCAGTATTGTAAATAATATGCTGTTGCGCGTGTAACCGATTAAAATACTTCTTCCACTGTTTCCAGAGAATAATTATTACTTCAGCATTGCAACACTATAACGACAATGCAGAGACAACTTTTTATGCGTATACAAAAGACGAGATTTTCCTTAAGTGGTGACATTTCAACTTTTTTCGCGTCTGGTAAAGAAAAAGTTCCAACTACTATATCGTGGCAAGCGAAAGTAACGTAACTTGCTTTTAAGTCATTAAAAACTTCTATACTTAAATTGTATTTCCGTTATAATTGAAATTAATTAGATAAAAATGAATAAATAATCTGTGATAAAGACGGCCACGTTGAATTAGAAGTAATATAACTCTTTTCTAAAATGTAAGAGGACATTGCACCATGTTAAACGTAACACAACATGTTGTGTTATAATAATTATTATTATGTCTACGTTATGGAAGTTTTTTTAACGGGTTCTCCGAAGTTCATACTACGGAACAGAAAGTGAACACGAGTAAGAAATGTATGTACACAAGTCAAGGAAACGTTTAGTGGCCAGATTTTTCATCAGATGGACAGAAAATAAATTAAGAATTGATTGAAACATATTTTAATGATTGAAAATGTTGGGTTGAAAAATTTAAAAACTAAAGAACTGTTAATGAACTCTATGAGTGATTCACCTTTACTTCCAGTCTTAACTTGTACGAAAAATGATAGCAACAAGAGAGAATTGAATAGGCATGTACCTAACGGATACGTATATCGCAAGAAAGCTAATCCAAAACTGTGATAAGATAAAGAAAAGGAAGAATAGTCAGTTTCAGTGTATTCGGACCACCCTGGTTCTTCATTTATGATGATAACATTGTCGTTATAAGGAGGAAATGAATGAATGAACGGTTTTAGTTTACCATCATAGTTTCGATTACAATTGCACATTACATGACACTTTAATTCTTTTTTTCTTATATACAATTCGACTTCTAAAAGTTTCCATAAATAGAAACTCAAATGTTTAGTACATGTGAAACTGGTTTTGTAACAAACAATCTCTTCATGTAATAGTATTAGGAATTCAATTTGCACTTCAAAGTTTGAGGAAATGCCTTTATTTGTAGGTATTTTGTTGTCGTCTAAGCTAAGTGCACGACACACTCAAAACAATATTTTGTGCAACAAAATATGTTTTGTTGGCTGAAATAAATTTTTGTTGGTTTAACAAAACGTTTCCTTGACCCAACAATAACTTGGTTGAGAAATTTTGTTGCACAAATACCAACAAAATTATTTTGTCGTCCGAACCAAACCTTTTTTTCAGTGCGCGACTCAAAGTCTAGGTTGCAATTATTAAAAGAAGCATTGTAAGTGGCTTGCAATAATAACAGCGAGTAATGTTGTACGTAATGTTATAAGTAAGCACTACAGTGCTTGTTTATAATAAGTGAGGATAATTATTTCTAACTACACTGTAAAATCATGATTTTGTGAAACTGAAAAGATCGAATGACTTGCAGTATAATAATAATTTTTTAGGTACATGAAATTGTTTAAGAGGCTTCTCGATCGAAATTTCTGGGTATTGTTCTTGCCTCTTGTGGAGCAAGGAAGACAAGTGAAATTGAGATGAGGGATTTATTTCTATATCACTAAAGCCATCACTATAACTACAAAGCCCGCGTAGAGTATTCAACGTCAAAGGGTGGTCAATTTCATACCAGGTGGAAACAGTGCGTGAGGATTCGCGAGTGTCCAGCTTGTCGTGAAAGCTCGAATAGCGTAGAGAGAAAGAGAGAGGTAGCATGATATTATAGTGAGATGGAAGGAGAGACAAATAACAGTCAAAAGGGCTTACTACCTTCCCCAAAACCCATACACATGTGAGTACTCGACAGGCTTTGTAGAAGTGATACTGTTGTCGCGTGAAATTGAAACCGGCAGGTGAGGGTTGTTGTTTCGATAACGTGAATAGTTTCAAAAATCGTTACAATACAAAAAATACATATTATAAAACATATAAGTAATTTCATGCTGAAATTCATTGGATTCATTTATATTTTTATTCGGTCATGTAAACTTTTTCTCTATCATGACAATTTAATGGATACATACCTATATAGGTGAAAAGGGTAAAAAATATATTACGAAGAGGGTCAGATTATCAAAGCCTGGTGATTTCAAACTTAATGACCCATATGTCTGAGATAATGATAGCTAATTTTTTCTCTTCACTTTTTAATAAAAAGTGTATGAAATTTATTCAAGCATGAACTGTAAATCTTGGGACAAAAGTTGAAAGGAAATATTTGTTTAATGGGAAAAAAATCGTTGTAGATACTTTTGTTGAGATACTTTTGAAAAGAATTTCAAGTAGCGTTTTTCCTTAAATGGTTTCCAACCTAGGAGAAAGTTGTGCTTTATTCCCCCATTTTTTTTTCTATTTTTTTTTCATCTAAATTCTATCCTGACCTAACTGGTGAATAGTCACTACAGCTAGACCGAAAGACATGAAATTTTAAGAAGTTGGACTCTTCAAGGGTAACGACCACTGACTCGAAAACAGGGCTGTACATAAAATAGCAGGCAGTAAGAGAAGCTATTATTCAGATGTTATAAATTCTACCCTCTCAGTCATTCTTTCAAAACGCTTATTCTCAATAAAATTTAAACACGAATTAGGTGGAATTAGTTGATAAAGATGTATTTTCATGCATATTTAAATATGTAATTTTTGGAACATATTTTCAGTGCAGATTTATGTTATATAGAGAATTTTATTTGAAATATCGCTCCTCAAATGTCAGAACAGAAGATATAATCCCACAACCGACAGATTTAGTAATAAAAAAGCACTTATATTATTTATGAATTCTTATGTAACTGCGTAATTTAATTTCCATGAAATCTTATACACACTCAGAAAAAAGTTTGTTTGAATCAAACAAACGTATCATTGATATAGCGTCAAAGAAAAAATATCTTTAAATTAAACAAAATTTGTTTGATTCGAAGAAATTTTATTTAATTCAAAAAAATTGATTTCATCATAATAAAAAATATTTCTTTAAATCTAACAAATTTTTTTTAATTCAAACAAAATTTGATTAATTCAAAAATATTTTTTCTTCGACCCTATATCAATGATACGTTTGTTTGATTCAAACAAACTTTTTTCTGAGTGCATAATAACTTTCTTTATCATTTATATCAAGAGATAGATAAAGGAGGGGATTATTTGTGCGCAAGGACTTTTCACTGAATATAGCAACTCATAATAACGTTAAACGTGCCTCGTATTCGTTAACAAAAGTTCAGATCGTCATACCGAGAAGAATGAGTCTTCTTGAATTAAGATTTGAATTAGCTCGGGTTTTCGTGATATCAAGTGGAAATGCTTTGAAAATATTCCAAGGACGAGAACTATTTTTAATTCGCAATGTATTTTCACAATGTCTTAAGAAATGTACTTTTCTAGTGGTGACTTATCACGTTCGAGTAAAAACTAAACTGCAGAGAAAATTTACCAATTTTTATTCTAATGAAAAGGAATAAATCGTCGAAATGTGAACATACTGGCGTATTATACTTTTACGACATTTTGTTACGATGGACATACGAGGAAAAGAAGCGATAAAAAGTGATCCGGGAGAAAAAGTGACAGATCATTTAACCCCTGAATCGTAAAATCTTCTTTCGTCGACCAACTCAGTCTGTTAGATTTACCAGACTTTTAGTGTCCCTGCCAAGCTCACAAATATTTTATACTCGCATACATATTCGAGAGAAAATACTGCAGTTTTAGTTTCAACAAGAATATTTACTTTACTTATTTGATATTTCTCTTGAGAATTTAGAAATTATTTTATCATTATCAAAATTATTTTATAGTTATGTAGTTTTAAGAAACCCTCTCTGCATTTTGTATAACTTAGTAACCTTGGCAATTTCTATTTTACACACAATGTACTTGCAAAGAACATAATAACAATAGAGAAACATAAGTCCTCTGAGCATCTACAAGTGGATCTTTTTTGCATACTTTTTGATCTACAGTAAGCTAAATAATGACATTAAAGTCAAAGAGTGTGTTTCTATTGGATGGCAACCATCAATTGAACCATTCGTGAGCAAAGCACGCCTTGGAGACGATTGTGACAGGAAAAAGGATGTACCACGTCATGAAGCAGACGGAAAATTATTCACAATAACTACACACCATACTGAGTACTCTTGCTCGTGACATAAAAACAGCTTTTTTTCATTTGAAGTAATTCATTATTACGATTAAAATACGATTAGAATTATCTTTCAGATCTTATCTTTCAACCCCTTCCATTAAAAGTAAAATTCTATAAATTTGTATTTCTATAAGAAGAATGTAATTGTTTCTGAAAACTAAAAAACTTGTATAAATATACAACTTTTATACTATTATCGAACACTTGAACTTTACTTTTACATACTATTTACTCTATTTTTCAACTTAGAAAATATTAGATTACTTTACTTGATAACACGAGATGATATCTCAATGGGGTGAAAGTTATATGAGTACTTTTGATAATCAAATTCAATCGAAAACGCGAGGCTTCCTAAGGGATTTGACGATTTCGCATGATATTTCGACCCATTGCACATCCATTTAAGTACGAAGTCTCGAAGTTTCATTCTTATGACATTTACTGTACCGAGACGAAAGATCGTAACTTTCGCGTCAATCGACACGACGTCTCGGACGAAAGCGACGAAGAAGGGATGCTTCTGATTCCACTGTGATGACTCAAATACGTATACGTCAGATTATATGACGCTTGAAGCAACCCTCCAAAAGCATTTTCACGTAAGAACTATTTTCAGGGGAATTTCAATTTCGAACTTTGCATTGGAAATTCCTTAAAATTCGTTAAAACTTCTTAAAATTCTTAGAAACATCTTGAAGTTTCTTAACATTTAAAATCTCTTAAAATCATTATAATTTTTGTTTTGTGGAATTTCATGAGATTTCTAAATCTTATGAAATCTTTTACAAATTTTTTAAAAATCCTAAAAAATGTGAAATGTCAAGAAAATAAAGAAAACACAAGGGGAAATATGTAATATAAAGCGAGTAATGACGAGAGGGATGCATAAATATAAGAAGAGAGATTTTCGTAAACAGCGTCGTAAAATTGAGCAAAGTCAGCAGCGATAAACTGAATTACTGAATGTGTTGGATGACCTATAAGCATTGAGCCTTATTCGCTTCACAGAGAAACACTTTGTACAGAAAATACTGTAGTCTATTGTGTGCAATACGGATTTTGCAGATTGCAAAATAATTATTGGTAGGAGGCAAAGCTTATCGGTTTTACTACTTGTGCGCTTGCTTATCTCTACTATTCACAACATTATACAATATAGCAGAATATCATTAGCATTGATAAGTGTGTACACAATTCTTTAAAAATTACGTAAAAAAAAAAAAAGTTGTTATAAACGAAATATTCATGCTTTCCTCTCTGGCTAAAAGAAAGCAGAAAAATAATTTGATTTGATTCGAAGATAAAGATAAAGATAAAGTAAATATCGCGAAACTTATTTGTCATTTATTAACGAAAACAATTTTCTTCTTACAAAGCATCAGTGTTGATAAAGTTCTTGCATGTTTCTTTTTGCTTTATTTACATTTTTGTTTTCTATTTGTGCGGTCAGGCAACAAGGATTACGCGAAGCGATTTACGATACTCGAAATTTCCCTCAATGAAATAGTATAGCGAATACGTGCCCCGAGCTTCGACTCTGAGATTTGAACAACTGCTTCGTTCTCGACGCGATCAGTTGCAGGTTCTCAACTAAGCTACTCTGTTTGAAATTTACTTTCTGTATTATTTATTATTTATAGCAATTTATTAACATTTATTAATAAAAATATATTAATGGAGTTGTTCAATATTATATGTAATGTATAATATTCGATTATTTCAGTCGTATTCTTTTGAATCAATTCTTTTTTCTGATTGTATGTATTATACATTTGAAGCCAAGTTGACAAATTCGGCCTTTCTTGTCGAAGCTGACCTACCCCAAGCATTTTTCCTGCCGACCTACCCTGGTATTTATGTATAAGCAGTGTGTCAAACTATCCGAGAAACGTTGTAGCCTAAAACCTCAACTGCCTCAACTGTAACATAAACCAAGAAGGTCGTAAATGCCACCCTACGTTGCCACGCGACCCCAAAAGCGAGTACTATAAGACCTAAACTCCTATAATTCTGTATTTTACAATCTGAGACTGTGAGTTTCTCTATACCAATAAAAAAAATGTAAAATTTGACTTTCTGAAAAAAATGACAATTGACCTTTACCTCGAGATAATTAAGCTTTCAATTTAATACATTCCAGAGATTTTCTGAATTGATGCATAAAAGATTGAACAATTAAACTTAATAAGATACATTAAAATTTTTCCTATCTGCACTCAAATACTGAAAAAAAAACTGCAACTTTAATAGCTGCAAGAAGTACTAGGCTTGAACCTAATTTAATACTGCTATTTTTAACAGTGTATAAACTACAAATTGGTTCCCACAGCGTAACAAGGGTGGCGAGTCCTTCTTCGTATTGCTAGGGGGCGAAGGACTTCATAAAAAAAGCAACGGAAATACGAAGGCTAATTATTAGTGTGAAACTGTTAACTTCGTCGCACAAATGGAAAGACGATATTCGAACCCAAAGGACACCGACGAACAATTTCGAGCCACGAAAGATTTACGGTCTGTGCTTAGCTGGTCAGATTTTCGGAAATGGTTTAACTTTAAAGCGAAAAAGAAAAGAAACCTGAGAGTTGAGATTCGAGAGGTTTGGATCGTAAAACGCGCAAGCAAGGAGTAAAAGGGGAGACTGTGAGGGAGAGATTGAAACTTGTTTTGAAACCGCAAGTAGTTTATCGATCACAACATGCAAGATTGTCTTTGCTGAAATAATTTAAATTTATCTAATTTCAATATTATTTCAAGTGAGAAGAATTTCTTTTCTAACCAAGAAGTATACATCCAGTGAGTTTAATATGAAAAATGTTGGCAAGATAAATTAACCTACATCAAAAGCTAATTAAATGTAATAATTATTTTTGTGCAAGTGGTATTTTGCAGAAGATAGAAGTGCTCATAATATACATAAGTTATAGGTACAAATGGAAGAGCAGACGAGTCGCAGTACGTTTTCACAGGGGATGTCGCCGTCATAATGACGAGTGATAGGTTATTAAAAGCCGTACTCAATGGCTCGAAATGCAAGCTCGTAAAGCCGGTTTTACAACCCCATATACCCGCCATAATCACCCCCAGTCGAGGCACGATCAAACCTTGCCACAGCTTCCGCCGCGGGCTTCGAAGTAATGCCGGCTCTCAAGCCACTTTTCCATTACCTATACTGCCGATAATAGGAAAGCCGGTGGTTAATTTTACGGATACATGGGAACGGTCAAACTGGACGTTGATAAATCAATTAGCATCCATATATTTTATGACTCTTTCCCCCAAACCTGAACGTCTATAAATTGTCACCAAAAAGAAATTTTCTCATTGAAAGATAAGAAAATTTATAAAGCGTCACTTTTCTTAAGTAAGTTTTTCGTTGCTCAAAAATCTAATGACAATTCTTAAATTCTTTGGAAATCTTTTAAAATCATTTGAAATTTTGTATTATTATTGAAAATCACTTTGCAATACACTCAGCTCCCGATCGAGGGCACTCCGATCGAGAGCACTTTTCACGCTTGGCTCATTCTATGTCCCCCCCGAGCGTCCCTCGACAGCCAACACTGAATTGCCGGCGCTCGCGAATGCTCGTGAAGTCAGTGCAGTGGTGACGTCAGAGTGCTCGCTCGAGCTATTTTAATCCCATTCGATCGAAGTCACTCGACCCCCGAGCGGTGCTCTCGATCGGGAGATGAGTGTACTAAAAAATATGTTGCAAATTACTTGAAAATCTTGAAACTCTTCTGAATTCTTTTGAAATTTCTTTAAAATTTTTAAAAACCAGTTGGCAGCTTATGGCAGCTCTGATCTCGATTCTAAAGGACATACGGTGAATATAAAAATCCAACCAAAGGAGAAGTGAGAGAATGTGACCAGGTTTCGAGATTATTAGAATCTAAATCTATTTTCGATATAATCGCAATCTCTTTTTTATGACAGGATTATTTTAACATCCCAAGAATCTTATAAGAACTAGGTATATATGATTTAAAACTAAAAATTATAACAATCGCTCAACACATGCATCTGATTGTTTTTCTCGACATTAAAAATGTGTATTAAAATATTGCTTTCAATCAAAGGAAAAAGAAGAAATGGATCATTTCTCCAAAAGTGGCACACGGATCAAAAGAATCTGTTACAAAGAGAAAATGTAACTGTCCAAAGTAAGAATGTTTCGATTCCCTCTCAATGGATTTTACCCTCCTTCTTTCTCTTTCATTACTAACAATCTTATACTAAAATACACACACTTCTAAGCTGCTCAAATCATTATGCCGCTGGTACACAAACTATTTCACCGAAAGCGAGCAAAATAACGATAACTTTTTAAAACGAGCCCGCTCGTAAAACCAAGAGCGAGCTTCTAGGTTTCGGCTTTGGTTATAAGTTCGTATTATATTAGCCGGGTTCAAATGGCCGGCCGACCAATGAGGACGATCGTAAAACCAGGGTTAACATTCGGTCGGGTTGTCAAGTGAAAGAGTGGCTTGAATTTCGTTGGGATCATTGTGAACGACGTTATAAGTGTATATACAGGGTGTCTCGTGATTTCCGTTTAAAAAATAAAAAAACCTCCTTATTGTCCAATTCTTTCAACTTTGTGCAATATTCCTCTTAAAATATTTTTTTTAAAAAGAAAAAAATGAATTTTTAACTGATCTGACTGAAGATATCGAAACAGAAAATTGTTTATATAAAATTAAATAAAATTTGTACATTTCATAACTTTGTTTTCTCTGTCAAATTTCTGTAATAAGTTCTTGAATAGCCTTGAGTCTTAAAAACCTGAATATTGCTTTATCACTAAAACTCAGTTTCTCTCTTACATTTAAATTGATTTACTAAAGAAAAATAAATGGTCGTTTTCATCCCTCATCAATAAACCAGGGTAATAACGTCCTGTGCAGGAGGAATGATAGTCACTCTCTTTACTACGTGTCTCTTTCGCAGAAGCTATTGACGTATGAAATAGTAAGTATTATGCATGTCGGAAAGTAACCAGAAACTACAACACCAGTTTCGAAGGGAAGAAACCGAGGGGATGTTCTTTCGGAAAAATCAATCTCAGAATTCTCAGACAAACTTCTTATTTTTCCATTCTTTTATTTATTCCTGTCTTTCTTTCGCCCATTGGAAATCGATGGAAATCAGAAAACTCACGACAGTCGATTAACCGCAGAGCTCAGAAACCAGAAGAAACCGATAGAAAATAATTTGCGGATGGTTGCACTGGAGTGGTTCGAAAAATGAGAGGATGGAAAATTATCGATCCACTATTCTCTGAGAACTTTGCTAACTTTATGTTATAAAGATAACGAGATGCTGGATAAAACAACAAGACTGTTACTGTTTCTGTATGCATTCATTCGTTAGGATACTTATATAAGACTTGAAGAAGATGACACTTTATGGGCAAATTACTCGAATAAAGAGAAACAGTACGGACGATGATGCCTTTCAATACCGGGCTTTGTTTTCAATTACTTCTATGAGGGTCTCTTTATCTCATCCAAAATGGTGATTTAAATTTTGCATTCTGTATTATATGTCCGGTAAACTGACAATTTATTAGCAGAAAATAAAACTACTGCTATAAAACTAAATCTATCTGCTATCTGTAGAAGATTCTGTAACGGAAGTGACTATTATTATCTGTAAGTAAAAGCAGATTATGATGATGGAGAAATTTCAAGGCGTAACACCGACAGGAACTTCGTTACTACATGTCAACATCAAAGAGTATTCTGCGCATACAGTATGCTATTAAGTACATATTTACCGTTAAAAATACGTACAATAAAAGAACGCAAAAGAACGTAAAAGAACATATAAACTGGAGCCACCAGATAAAATATGGAACTGAGCGTCCAAGGTAAAACTGTTAAAAGAAAAAGCTTATACTGAAAAATATAACGTTCTTTTACGACTTTCCACAGCCTTGGATTTAACAGTTTTCGCTTCTACTAGACACTAATCATAATATTTCCATCAAATATCCTAAAGCCATTAACTCTGGTTTTCATTATTATGCCATCATCTTCTGCTCCAAGGTTTATACTTTATCCAGTAATAGACTCTAGTTAAAACTGTAAAACATATTTCAAGCATTAGATTAACTCATTTCAAATCTTATTTTTTATTTAGAAAAAATAAGCTGCAAATTAAGTACTGCGAAAAAATGTCAATCTAGGATTGACCAAAGAAATGCCAAAAAGATTATTTTACATAATTTTTACCGTATAACTTGAATGTAAAAAGATTTCAAAGAATTTTCGAATATTATAAAGGATTATATGGAATTTGAAGAGATTTATTAGATGAACTACTTTGAGAAAGGATTGGCCGGAAAAAATCATGTGTTTTAAACTCTCTTTATTTCCACCGATTATACAAAAGGGATAAAGTTTGGTAAGGGTCAAAGAGGAATCGGGACACGCAACAGGTAGGCCAGTCTAGTTTCAAATATGTACTTGAGCCATTCACTAAAAGGAATTCATACATATGTGTAAATACGAAATAAATAATAAAAAAATAAAATAAATAAACACATAGTATGAAAGTACGTTTATAATTATTTATTATTATTTATTTATTTATTATTCGTTTAGATTAAATATTAATTTAGATCGATGACCCAGCTGAACATATAACGGTCTCTCAAAAGCAGTTAGTAAACGAATGAACAGTGAATTATTGACACATGGACATTATAAAATTGCTCAGTAACTGATTTGAGCTCTGCAAAGCAGAATACAGCACGTATTATAAGAAATTACTGTTTCCTCTCTAAAGCAGTTTTCTCAATCTAAAATTCTTTCTCGATAATTATACAAGGATGCATCTCATGCTTTACTTGGCCTTTTAATTTGTTGCAGTCGTCTTAGTGGATAGCGCGGCTATATTATAACTGCACACATCCCGAGAAGAATTTTACTGACATGAACGACGCCTGTTATTGAAACAAATAGATGTGCAGTGATAATAAGTATGCAGATGTCATTATCGTTTGCTCATCCAATATTCACTCGTGAAAGCTAAGAAAATAGTATACTAAGTTTACTATTTATTTATTAAGTATATTTATCTTTCTTGAGAGTATTCAAATTCATTGTGAATTCATAAAAAACAAGTTTTACCAAAAATTGCGCATTATTTTTCATAATTCTAGTATAGCGCTAAATTCAACAGTTTCTTGTAAACAATGCGCACAATAAATAGTCTGGAGTAAAATTTGTTGCAGGTTATTTCAAGGTGGGGTATAATCTACACCCGGACCATGGAGTATAGACATAAGGAGACCAAACTGTAATGCATGTACTTCACGAAAAACGTGCACTTTTCTGTTGCCAGAAGTTCGTACACATACATGTACAAAATCACACTTACATATAGTACAGAACTTCCCGAGTGTAGCGTGCCATTCGCACTTTAAAAAAAATATGACTGCCATTAATGTTTTTGTTTTGACAGGCCACTTCAAACTGGGATTTTTAAACTACTATGAATGAGGTAAGTAATATATTTACAATTAAGAATATATTGGACTGTGTTCATAAATATTCTGCGTGTGACAAGTTTCCTCCTGCGGTTATACGTGTGTAATGTCAACTGTTAATGTTTACAACGGCAGCCATATTTTTTTTAAAGTGCGAATGACACGCCTCACTCGGCAAGTTCTGTACTATATGTACGTGTGACTTTGTACATGTGTATGTCTGAACTTCTGGCAACAGAAAAGTGCGTGTTTTTGAATGCACTAGTTTGGTCTCCTTATGTCTATTCTCCATGACCCGGACTCTGGGAACGAAAGCTCCTTCTTTTGTTTTGGCCGCGAAAGTATCAAAACAATTGACAGCGTACCCCGAGTCCAAGGGAAATGATACCCGCTTTGCTGAGTGATATGCACACCACCGAGAGTAAATTTTGTTGCAGGTACATAGTACCCTGAAACTGGTGTTAGATTCACACTTTGTTTTTTCTGTGTGAAAAATTGTCGATTTTATCTATAACAACCGCACATCCGGTTATAAAATGTGTCGACTGATGAATGTAATCGAAGCCGAATAATTTTCACATGAATGTCTTTATAAGATCTGGCATGCAATGCTTAACCGCATTTCCTGCACAGAATGCAAAATTTATGGTTCATTGACAACCCGCAAAATTAAGCCAATTCTAAATTTCTTTGCTCCGTATGATCACATGTATTTCAAATAAACTTAGGTTTATACGTCCATTTAAAAAAAATTAAATGAAACATTTCTCAACGTTAATTAAAAATTTGAACTCTGGGTATATGTAGTGAGAAAAATCTGCAAACTCGTTAGTCGCCAAGAAAGCACATGCACTTGTAAAACAGTGTGGAGAAGTAAAAAAAAACTTTTATTAAGATGGTTAAGCTAAAGAAAGGAGGCAAGCATTCAGAGATCGAGGCAAGATTATATACAATATACATATATAGTGTTTCTTCCGTAAAGTTCCTGTGAAGCTCACGAAAGACCAGGAAACCATGAAATTTTGACACAACAAAAGCACGATCGAGATAAAGGATTATAGACTACCAGATATGCTTTATGTTTTTACAATACTAGCAAAGCAACACGCGTGCGATCATTTTGTTTTACTTCTTACAAATTCAAGTCACTCAAAAGGCAATCGGGTTTGAAAAAATAATATACAATATATACATATATGAATTTCAAGAGGTTTCTATACGAATTTTAAAGAGATTTTGATGATTTTCAAATAATTTTTACGAAACTCAAAATATTTTAAGGATTTGAAAAAGATTTCGTGGAATTTTACGAAAATTCAAAAAATTTTTAATGTTAACGTAGAATTTTAATGAATTTAAAGAAATTTCTAAGAATTTTAAAAGATTTTCAGAAATTTTTAAAAGTTTTAGAAGAATTTAAAAGGATTTTGAAAGGCTCTTGAGAATTGTAAGAGATTCGAACGAATTTGTTTCTTACAACTTCAAGTTCTTCAAAAACCAATCAGTTTTGTAACAACAATATATGCTAGATTTGCAAGATATTTTGTAACACCACTTTTTTAGGATTAGTATTTAATCGAACTAAATATCGATTAAACTAAAGAGCAAATGAATCAAAACAATTGAATGCTATTGCATCGAAAACCAAAGAAAAAACTAGCTGTGAAGTTGTATCAACTTTTGTGCTCATTCAATGAGCACTTAGCTTCCTGTAAGCAAATATGATTTGCTTCCTCGTAGAGGAAGCATTAAGTATTCTTTACATTAGCATTAAATTTTGATTATTTGAGAAGTTATATTTAAAAAATTCATTTTCGAAAATTACACTAAAGCACAACTTTCTTATTTTTCAATGAAATGCATTAATCTTATAGGTCAATTGATTTGTCTCCACGCAAGGAACCTTTATTTTCTTTACGTCAGCTTCGAATTTTGAATATTAGAGAAGTTATAGTGAAAAAATGAATTTTACGAAAATTATAAAAGTACACCAAACTTGTAAAATTAAATATTTTTTTAAACCCTTGTAAGAAATTCAACTAGGTATATAATGGAATAACTATGCAACATTTCATCAATTTATCTCTACGCGTTTTCAAGAAATTGCTGGATCGTGACACACACACACACACACACACACACACAATTTTTCAGGACATCATGTTAGATATTTTGCCCTTGAAATATGTCAAAAAAAACCTTTTTTAGGAAACTGGATTTTGTCACCACTACAAAGCTTCCTCTATGAGGAAGCAAAAATATTAAAATTCATTTGTTTTGGTGTAATTGGCGTTCGATTAAATAATAACCCTATTTTTTTAGAGAGAATAACTAAGATCAAATGTATATATTTCGAACTTTATCTCGAACCTTCTCTGATCGAGATTTAGAATGAAGTGCAGAATGCACCCTTAAAATAATTGATGTGTTCGAATTTGATATGTATAAGTTTATAAATTAGGAAAAACTTACTGCTAGAAGGTTCTAATAGTTGAGGAGGTGGTGGTGCTATTGTGTGGGGACGAGAGTGTAGCATCTTCCTTATAGTTGGAATAGTCTCAGAACCGCTCGTACCGCTATGACTACCAGTGCTACCGTTGCTAATCGGAGAAATGACTTTGGGATCCACCTGCTAGGATTAAAATCGTTAAGATCACTGAACTAAGATTGTGGGATGAAATCACGATTGCTAGAGACCAAATCACTTTATGACTTTTAATCATTCATTAAAAAATACTCTCTCGTGTATTTCATGCGCATAATTATCACGATATAGTCTTTATGCTAGAGGGTTGTCGTAATTGGTCAATGCAGTAGAGTAGACTATTGTTCACGAGTGAGTATATTTTCTCCGTTTTATGGCATAATAAATATTAAATACTCAGCAAACCATAAAGTTTTTTCTGAAACCAAGTTGGCAAGCAGTTCAACGCTCCCTTAATGTATATCAGAAGCAGATAAATAAAATCGAGTATTTTTTAATCCACTTATTCTTTAAGGAAATTATGCACTGATAGTCTGTCTAATTTATTACTGAAAGCCAATTTTCCATTTTTTTTAAATTCAAACTGTGTATTTAATAACGGAATAAAACGGAACTTTTATTATCAAAAATGTTGTAAATTTTAAAAGATAAAGAGTCTTTTAACGTAATTTGTCTAAGTCGGATCAGAGTTAATAAAAATCGAGATTTTTCTCCTTGGAACCGTTTCAAGAGTCAACATTTAAAAGAACTTATCTACATAGAAAGATAATTCAACAAAAATATTAATTTCAATATTACAAGATCCAAGATTAGTGACATACAAATTAAAACATGTATACAAAAATAATTAGATAGTGATTAATCGAGTGTGAGAAAGAAATACAGTTTAACAAGAGTAGAAGAAGAAAAAATTGTTAAACATTTTCAATTGGCATGGCCATTTTTAAAGCATTGAATTTTTTCATCAGTAATTTGAATATTTCCAATTTTTTTTTTAAATGAAAGTGACTGACATGAAATTTTAATTGATGGTTGACTCATTGGCAAAATGATTGTGATGTAAGAAGTTCGTGAATCAAATTGATGAACTGAGTCAAACATAGTTTTATTTCAATTTCGAGTTTTTGAAAAATTGAAATATTGGCCTCTAGCAATTGGTATTTTCTATAAAGTCGACTCCTTAAAGAGCAGAGAAAAAATAACCTCATCAGGTTCTCTCGCTCGGGCTTCATCCAGCAGTTGCGCCCTTTTGTCCGACGTTTGCTGCGCCATAACCCTTCGCCTCTCGATGGTAAGGATGCACTTCACACAGGAGCAGTGCTGATATAAGCAGTACCTTTTATGGCCCCTAAGCCGCTTCTTTAATCCATGATTACTGCAACGAGCACAATTCGGTTTTGTACGAGGACTCCCGCTTGAGGTCGACGTCAACGATAATGATTCGATCGACCCGAGCATACTATCATTTCCGTTATCCATCTCAAGTCAATCGCCACTAGTTCACCATCGATACGTACCAATACGTATTTTACTCTACTCTCACTACTTATTTTGTTAGTATCTTTTCAATTTTATCAGTTTTAAATGTCTTTTTCAAAAACTTGCACTGTGACACTAACACTCAGAATAATTAACTAGGTTTTAGAAAAACTTGATCTGCCCGGTCAACTAAAACAGAAATATTCACGCATTATTTATGGTGTTAGAATGTTTACTCAAACTTAAAACTATCTTTTCGTGTGATAAAAATTTAAGGAATCTCAATGGATTTCAAAATAATTCAAAAGATTTCAAGACATTCTAAGTGATTTTAAGAAAAAAGAATTGATTCTAATGCGGAGGAAATTAAATGAAATCTCTTTAAAATGCCTTAAAATTACTTGCACTTCTTTAAAACGTTTAAAATCTTCTGTAAATGTTTTAAAATCTTTGAAAATATTTCAAAATCCCCTGGAGTTCATTAAAGTCCGGGTAAATTTCTGCTAGTAAATAAATCAAACTGTTTTGATTCGGCAACATTGAAAACTTTTTTTTACATTCTCATCAGAGAAGGTATTAGATTTGTGTAAAATTTGACCTCCCCAGTTTTTGTCAAATGTCCACGTTTTGGGACCCCCTGAACCCGAAAAACATGTTTTTACGAATGTGTCTGTCTGTCTGTCTGTCTGTGTGTGTCTGTAGATTTTTAGTTTGTGAGCACGATAACTTTCGAAAGAATTGACAGATTGGATTGTCCGTTGGTATACTCTTTAAGTGTCCTAAAATGAAGGTCAAGTTCGTTGGCCAGCCATTTTGTATAAAAATTCAAAAAGTGGGAGCATTTTGAAAAATTTTGAAACCACTTTTTTTTTTAATCTAAAAATTCTAATGACGCACGTTCGTAGTACTCAAAAAGTCGAACAATTTTTTTTAATGACTATTTTGGATAAAAAAAAAATTGAAAGACATAACATTTTGAAAATCCAAAAAAATGAAAGAAAACATAAATTAGAAGCGAAACGACGCACGATATGAAAAAAAGTCTAAAAATGAAAAATGTTTCTTTTTGAACGCCCTATAGGATCCGCATAACAACTTTTCGAATTTCCTTAAAAAATCGAAAATTCAAATTTTGAGCCAAAAAACGCGAGATGCAGAGAAAATGATAATAGGATGAGTAGTTTTCGTTTTAATCGTGAAAAATATTGTTAAACAGAGCCGAGCGCGGAGCGCCAGATTTAAATCAAATATTGAGCGCGAAGCGCGAGTGACCTGATGAGAATGTGCTCCTTAAGGTCGATAGAACCTTAAGAAAATTAGTTAAATTTTGCATTCAAAGCTGTAATTGAATTTAATTTAATTTAATTTTTAAAAATATAAATTACAAATATAAAAAAATAAATTGAAATCTAAAAATATAAATTATGTAATTTAATTAAATTTAAAAAAAAACATATATCTTTAAGCGTCCTGTAAAGCGCAAGCTTCACTAAGGGCACAAGCGCGCGAAGCGCGCAACACGGAGCGCGAAGCGCGACGATCGATCTATATTCGACCCCCCGCGTGCCGTAGGCGCGCTCATTTTTGCGAGCGAAGCGAGTCGCGCGCGAAGCGCGCGATGAGAATGTGTCCGCGAAGCGGGCAGATTTTTTTAAATATTTTTATTTCAATAAATCGTCAGACTAGCCGTCTGAAATTTCAATCAAATTCATATATATATAATATAATTATTAAAAGAATGAAGACTTTAATTTTACTGCAATCAAAATTAAACTCCCGGTTTTTTATTTAAATTCCCGGCCATTACCTGGTTTTTTTCGGGTCAATAAAATATTAAAATCCCCAGTTATTTCCCGGTCTTTTCCGGTTTACCGCGGTTAAGTTCCCACCCTGAACATTTCAAGAGATTCCTACTAAAAATATTCGAAAATTTACTCTGGAAAACTATATTCATTCTCATTCGAGCTCTTGCGGTTTCCCTGTTCAGCGGTTATCCTAGTACATGTCCCAATTTTTTATTACTATGAGACGTTGTTAAGATACATACTTGAAAAAAATGGCTATATTTTGTTTGTTTTTGCAAGTCTGATGCAATTGGTTGCGATTAGCGCTTGCAAAGTGATTTAAATATACAACGATTACACTAGTTATGTACCCCTCGCATTGATCAATAATAAATGTTTAAAATGGTAATTTTGGTCTCTAGCAATTGGTCTTTCCTATAAAATTGACTTTATAAGGAATGAAAGAAAAATAACCTCTTCAGGCAGGATCACTCTTTCTTCGTCCTGCTTTAGCGCCCTTTTTAAAGCTGTTTGCTTGGCCATAAGCTTTTGCCTCTTAGCGGTGAGAATACACATGTCACAGATGCAAAAACGATGTCTGCAATACCTCTTATGGCCTTTGAGCTTAATCTTTAATCCATGATTACTGCAACGGGTACAATTGGGTGAACTACGACTCATTGCAATAGTCAATCGCAACTATTTCACCACCGATTCATGTTAACCAGTATAACTAATCTCACTACTTAATTTATCAGAATTTTTTTAATTTCGTCAGTTACATGCCCTTTTTTTAAATTCCCTTTTTATATTCACTTCTTAAATTCACTCGCGATAAATAACGAGGATTAGAAAAGTCTGCTGTTCACGATCTTTCCTTCGATCAACTGAAACAGAAAGATTCCACTATTATTTCAGGTGCAATTTCAAATTTCAAATTTCAAATTTCAAATTTCAAATCTCTCCTTTTTCCGATCAGCGGGTCGGAAAAAGGAGAGATTTTACCCTTACATTTTTACACTTTCCCACTGATCTTAAATTTTCGCAGTAAGCCATGTTGAAGTTTTAAACTTCAACATTATTTTAATGTGGTCTATTTTTATTTCCATTTATATATATAAAAATTGAAGTTTGTAATTGAAATGGCCATATAAGAATTGTCTTTCGGAGTGCAGATAACAATAGAAAACCATAAAATCTGAAATAGTGAAATAGAGAGAAAATGCGGAGAAAATTGCTCATTTTATATATTAATTAGCGTTATGTTTGTATTAATAGATCTATTTTCTTAGTCACAACAGATTCGAATTCCCTGTGTTTACTCTTATATTCCCTTTTACCATTTTTCAGGACATCATATTAGATATATATTCCCCTTGAAATATATTGAAAAAAAACTGTTGTTTCGAGAAACTGGATTTTGTCACCATTACAAACCTAGTCCTCTATGAGGAAGCAAAAACTTTAGAAATGATTATAATTGGTATAATAATAATGCAAGTAAAACTATAGTATGATAATTATATTCGAGAGTAGTATTATCTATTACGATGGCTCCAATCCAATTTTAATCGAACCAATGTTTAACTTTGGAGATCGAACGAGAAGTCAAATTCCCTGTGCTCAACCCTGCTGGAAGTAAAGATATAGAAAGAGATAGAAATTTGCGGATAGAAAGAGATATAACTTTTCTATCTCTTTCAAGTAGCCGATTTGCATCCCCATCCCTTTCTATCTCTCAGTCTATCACTGTGTCTGGTAATATCTATCTCTTCCTATCCCTCAGTCTATCTCCGTGCAGAAAAAATTTTAATTTCTTTCTATTCCTAAATCTATCTCCTTTGCCAGAAATTATTATCTCTTTCTATCCCTACGGTTATCTTTCCCTTATTAACTTATTAATTTTAATATTTTAAACATGTATATTAATTTTATAAATACAATATTTTGTACAATAATATTATTCTAATCTTACAACTAACTCATATAACACTGAAAAATCTGCATCTATAGGGACGCGAACCTGCGCGCATCGAGTCCGTAGTCCAGCGCTTAATCCACTGAGCTAACGAATGATTTAGGAGTTATGTTGTAAAAACCAATATCACTCATCCAATCTAGCTCTATCCCAATCTATCTCTTATATTTATCAAACTCTATCTTTTTCAATCTTTTTGTCAATCATCAGAATCACTAAACTCTTTCCTTTAAACTCCTCATTTCTAACCTTATTTCTAAGCTGTAATATAAATTTTAATTTGAAAAAAAAAATTCTTAAAAAAAAGGTGAAAACTTTGGTACTAACCCCTTAAATTTAAGCCCTCGTACAATGCAGAGGAATCATTAGATTATATATTTTTATTGTTTATCAAATTTTATAGAAATTTAATTTAAAAAAAAGACCAAGAAATTTTAAAAAATATTCATTATTTCAAAAATTATTGATATTTTCATAAAACTTTGTGATTTGACGTATTTTGTAATATCTTATTACAAAAATCAAACAGTATCTACGACATCCTGGGTTAATTTTAAGCGGAATTTTGACAGCTTTTAACTTATTGGAAAGAAGAAATTTAATTTTTGATGTAATTAAATTTAAGAGAATTTAAACGATAATTGCAAACTTTTCTTTAATGAAATATTCGAGCCGAAATGAAATAGAGAAGGGAGGATTCGAATATGAAAGAGTTAAGCTGAGACTAAAAAGAAAACATTGAAAGAGATAGGTTTAGAACTAGGTTGGGATACAAATTAAGGGATTGAAGCACATAGGAGTGAATTTAGATTTACAAGGAGAGAGAAAGAGATAGATGGGGATCGGTGAGAGTTTGAAAGGGATAGAAAAGTGGTGATCAAAATAGATAGGAGAGAATTTTGATTAACAAGGTGATAGTAAGGTATAAATGAGAATAGGCATGAGATAGAAAGGAATAGAGAAGTATGGATTGAAAGAGATGGGAATGAATTGACTTTGATAAGGAAATAGAAAGGGATAGACAAGAATAGGTGGGAGATAGGAAGGAATAGAGAAGTGGGGATTGAAGGAGACAAGAGCGATTTTGAGTAACAAAGAGATAGAAAGAGATGGACTGTAATAGGCAGGAGATGAATAGAGATAGAGAAGTGCGGATTCAAAGAGATAGAGCAAACTTTGATTGAAAAGGAGATAGAAAGAGATAGACGGGGACAGACAATAGGTTGAAAGAGGTAGAGAAGTGGGGATTGAAAGAGATAGGCGTGGATATAGATAAACAAGAGATAAAAAGGAATAGAAGAGAGGAGATTCAAAGAGATAGAGCAAACTTTGATTGAAAAGGAAATAGAAAGAGATATACGAGGATAGACAATAGGTTGAAAGAGATAGATAAGTGAGGATTGAGAGAGATAGACGTGGATGTAGATAAGCAAGAGATAAAAGGGCATAGAAAAGAGGAGATTCAAAAAGATAGGTGTGGATGTGGATTAATATGAAGATAAAAAGAGATAGGCGGGTATAAGCGAAAGGTAGAAGTGGATAAACAATCTTTATCCCTTTCTATCTTAGGCATAGAAAGAGATAGAAATGGATGGGATTTTTATCTTTTTACTTCCAGCAGGGAAGCGAACACTATTTGTTTTCGTACTTACTTTAAATTAACATTACAAAATTTAAAAGTTGGGAAAAATATTGGAAGCATCAATATTATATTTATAATTGCTTATTCATACGAAAATTTTGTATTGATAACTTGATATGTCTCTTCGAACATTAAAGATTGGCAGTGTCTAATCATACAGAAAAAAATCAGCTATATAATTGTACAGAAATTTCGGAATAAAATGTGACTTTTTTGCATGTACCAAAAAAATCCGTCTATTCGTACGGAAATTTCGGTATGCTTAGCTAGGATGAATGTATATGTAATTCTAATTGAAATGACCATATAGGAATTGTCTTTCGGAATGCAGTCGTCATTAGAAGACATAAATTCTGAAATAGAGATAAAAAGCGGAGAAGAAAATTGAAAAGAATTAAGAAAATTGTTGACGTTTATCTTATAAGTTTCAATTAATCTCTACTCCTCTTTGTATACATAAAAATGTATAATCACCTTATGACGAATGAATTGCATATGAATTTAAATCCTGAAGTATTATATCCGTATTAGTTAATTACTTTTCATTGTGTAATAGACAGAAGGGGGGGGGGCAACAAGTCGACCACAATGGAGGAATGATTACAAATTTTACCTACCGATCGATAGATAGGCTGTCAGATGATGTTTTTTTGTCCCGCTGTCGTTGCGCCCTTTTTAAGGCTGTATTTGCGGCGAAAGCCTTTTCCCTTTCAGCCAAGAAAATACACTTTTCAAAGATGCAATCACGATATATGCAATACCTCTTATAGTCCATGAGCCTAATCATTTTTCCATGATTTCTGCAACGGGAACAACTGGGTTTAGTACGACTTATCACAACTGAATTCGTCGATAAGGACGATGAAGCATTCGATCCTGACATGGTATTATTACCGTTATGCATATAAAGTCAATCGTAACTGTTTCACCACCGATTCATGTAAACTAGTATAACTAATCTCACTACTCAATTTATCAGAATTTTTTTAATTTCATCAGTTTCATGCGTTTTTTTAAATTTCACTTTTACATTAACACTCGCGATAAATTAAGAGGCTTAGAAAAATCTGCTTCCACGACCTTTCCTTCTGTCAACTAGAACAAAAATATTTATCAATTATACATATATGGTATTATAATTATTATGTATATTTATTACAATATTTGTCCCTCAGTAGAGGAAAAGAAAAGCTGTGGTTTTTTATATAAACGAGAGATTTCCTATTCTGACTGATAAGCTGAACAAAAAGATCTGTCTCATTGTGGATTTCATGATCCATTTCAAGATAATAACCTTAATTTAATTAATGTAATGAATCGGAACTTTATATCTCTATTTTTTGTAGGAAAATCTCTTCCTGCAACTAAAACAGAAATATTGTTTGATTAATTCCAATACGTAAAAAGCAGTATTCTTTTGTTTGACGGAATGCTCTGATTTTAAGAAATAACGTCATTGAAGTGCAATTCATTAATTTTTTCAACAATGCCGCGAACAGGTGATCAAATCAGACACAAGTAGTTAAATATTGAAGATGGCATGTATTGCTAATGACTTTTACATTTAGAAAGTCGGCCATCACCTCGCTTTACAGTCCACTCTGGACATCATTGTTCCGCGAATAATACTTGAGGAAAAATCGAAGCTCGAAATACCAAGGGCAAGTAACATCCGCTCGTTTTAATTTTAATAATCAGAAACCGAATTCGCCTATATTGAAAATATACTGAACAGAGTTAACTAAAGGAAATTAGCAACATTTAACGTACTTTTGCATAAAATGTACACTAAAAATCGAGCTAAAAATATACCACGTACTATGTACTATGTCTGTTTACTTTATGACTTGTTTCACTGTTGCAACCATTAAACTCATTATTATGCAAAGAGCTATCGATCCTTATAAACGAGTCGATAGTCTGCTTTCTGAACATACAGTGAATCTATTGTTAACAAAGAGTAGGCCCTTCGCAATGTTGTTCCTCATTCAAATGCTAATTCCTTTAAAGAGTAATTGCACTACCCAAAGTAACCAAAGGTACAACAACAGGAAATTAGTTTCTTATGCCAAGAAAATGGAAAAAAAGCTTTCGAGTTTGAATAGAGTCTGGACAAATAATTGGTCGGCAGATAATAATGTCAAAATGCTTCAAAAGTTCAGTGCCTTAAATCCTCAATACTAGATTTAAAATAAATGAAAACATCGTGACATGGAGTCATGTTTGTGAATACAAAATGTGTGTATTTTTTACTATTTTTAACACGGAATGGTTTTAACTAAGGTATGGTGCACCGCATCAACCATTTATGTAACAGTTAATGTAATACTTTCGAACTTTACTATGTACAGTCAACACTTTCTTGCACCACTTTTATTCTACCAATTTATTGACGAGAAGTTGTACCAACGCTTCACCTTTGCGAAAATAGCATTTAGGGTTTAACCAGGATTAAATTTTTATTTCCCTACGAAGTGCCGGATATATTTACCGAGGGACCATCGATTGGTCCAGTTTCACACCGGATAAATTTAACAGTTAGTTTAAAACAACGATTCACTCTCATTGGATGGTGTTATCATTAATAAAAAAAGATTTAAAAAGGAAAAAAAACTTTGCAGTATTAATTCGATTGAATTTTTAGCCAGGCTGAATAATTATGTGAAAAAAGAAGATATAACTAGATAGTTCTCTAAAGAAAAAATTTAGTTTTGAAACAGCTTTTTACAAATCTTCTGAATAATTTATGCAGTTAAAGCATTAGCAATAAATGCGTTTTGCTGATATACAACATAAGTCATAAATATTATAAATGAATATCTTTTCATTGATTATTTTTTAAACCTCTAATAACTGATTCCCTTATCAATAATTACAATCTAAATACACTGAGCCGTCGGATAGTATTAGGCCTATATAGAGTATGTAGCTATATATATATAACTTTAAAAATAGTATGTACATTTTGCTTGTGTAAACTTACTAAATTTACTCAATTTATCACTACCATACGTACCACTACCTTTTCTTTTGTAAAATATAAGAGCAAATTGAAACTTTGTGTCGATTCTAACGGTATGTAAACTTTTCGAAAGTTTTATAGCACAAACTCGTCCGGATTGTCACTCAAACCTCAATTCCCTTCATTATACCTCAGGGTGTTAATCGGAGAGTACAGCTATAAAACTTTATTGGTTAATTGAATTGGGTTCGAGTGACTCCTCTAAACAAATTAGTTTGAAACAAATTTACTATATAATCAAATATAAAATCTAGTAGGAAACGTAGAATGCTTATAAGTACTAAAAAATATTTTTGCTATATATTTAATTGTGTCAAAAGTATACAGCAAAACGTAATTTTAACCCGAGATGCAAGAAAATGTATCTAATTAGAAAGAAAACTATAAAAAAAATCAGTAATTATAAAAAAAAAATGATTGATTGAGTGTCAATTTTATCCGAGGTAACAATTACATGTTGGCATTAAGCTTCTCATGTGTGAGTATCGCGTGTATCAGTCACCACTCGAGAGGAAAAAAAAGTAAAAACACGGGAAATGTGACTCTTGAGCAAGGTTACAGTCTGTCATTTTATTCCTTAATTTTTTTGGCAGCCAGTTAACATTTTCAAAGACAAGAGTGCAAAAATCTTTCTTTTTGCGGAATTTCATTAAAAGAAAGGAATAAAATGATTAGAAATATGTATGTGGATAAATGCACGTGTTAAAATGTTATAGTTTTATAATAAGTCCAAATAATTTGAGAAGTATCATGATGAAAGTTTTCAATGGATCCTTTTCAAATGTGTCAAGAGTCATTAATCATGATCAATTATCTCGCAACTGAGAGTCGTCGCTCGGAATAAAGTATAATAAAATGAATAGACGCTTGAAGTGGATAAAAGATAACAGCGATATCTTTGTTACATTGACATATTTACTTGAAAAACTAAACTATTATATTTTATAACATTAATATTATTTATTTGTAAATAAACAAAAATTGTAGGAAAAGCTCTGAAGTTTAAAATGCGAAGGAATAAAAATTTTATTCCTTTGAATGATTAGATAATCTGTAATCACATAATTTAATATCAGTTTTCATTTTATGATTAAAAAGCTACTTATCCTCCGACGATACAATATTCGCTATCGGCAATGATCGACTTTAACAAAAATCACAGAAAAGTTCAATACTTTCTTATTTTTCCCCTCATGTTTTACTCAAGAATGAATATCTCTAAACACGTGCACATAAATTTCTTTAGATCTTTGACCTTAAAACGCTTTGTAAAGGTTTCATTTATCTTGTAAATATATAACCCTGTATCATAATTATCCACGCAATAAAATTATTGTAAAATTACATAATTTCAATTTTAAAGTCAATAGCAATTTATGGCAACGGAACGGGAATATATTGATCTTCTCTGTCGCGCAATTTAACTATAAATAAGTTTCATCCACCACGCGTAAGACTTTATTCGCAACATTATATTCTTCCGATGATAGTCGATCAATAGAAACAGCCTTATGTTTCTATATCTCGATCTATAACACACTGTGTAAAATACAGCAAGTATATTTCTCTGGCTGAGAACCATTACAGTTTGCAATATTTTTTTAACGTTAAAAATGCAATTTATCTTTTTTCACAAAACACTGGAATTTAAATAAAATGATTCAATAAGCGAAATTCTCCTGATTCAGATTAAGAGAGAAAATAAAAGCAAATAAATATTTTATGAGATAAAAAATAAATTGTTGTTCAAACATCTCGATTTTTCCGGTAAAGAATCTTATGTCCGAAAAAATGTCCGAGATGTAAAAAATGATGAATGTTAAAATGATTCAAATTAACTGAACAAGTAAAGCCCAAAACTTGATCCAGATGAGTATTTATTCAAGATTGGATATTTATGTAACTTGAACCAGAATATTTTATTCAAGTTTTAAATTCTTTTTAAATTCAGTACCTAAATTAAACAAAATGTCTAAAGCTTATATTGTTATATTACTTTGATTAGAAATAAAAAATAAAGTTCACTGAAGTGGTTAAACATTTCAAAACGACAATATTTCAAGACTAATTGAAACTGAGAGTCAGCATTTGGCTTTTGATTAAAACGTTCAAACCTTGGAATACATTATAATAAATAAATTTTCTGTTTCAAGACTAGAAGATGTGGATGTAAAATTTATACCGTAAAGCAAACTACAATACGGTTCATTAGGACTTATAGTCATAAGAACTAATAATAATAATAACTTAACTTCTAGGGTAGAGAATAATTATATTATCAAGATTCTATAATTTATACTCCACAGAGTTTCCTTGAATCAAACAAACGTTTTTTTAATATAGGGCCAACATAACATAAAGAAGCGTTTGTTTGATGCAAACAAACTTTTTTCTGAGTATATAAAGCATTATCTTGAATTTGTAGTTTAACCAACATTGACATTGAAAGACAAAACTCTTTGTTGGCAAAGCAACAAAGCCTTCGAATATTCGAGATGAACATTTTCTTTTCGTCCGTTGTTACATCTTAAATTTAGACTAATGTTTTGACTTTAAAATAGCAATTTTCTCCTCATTTTACTATATATATTTATATATACGTGTATATTTCATTAGTAACTTCTAATTCAGATTTAGAGAGTAAGTGCTTTAGGCTCGGCTTTAGGAAACTATTAGTAACTATTATATTTATCTGAATATTGTTCCAACTAAAAATAACAACATTATACAACATCCTTTCCTACAAAATGATTTCCAATCCAAATGAATCAATATTGCAAAACTTTTTCTAATTTACAGTCAATACAAAAATTCGTTCTATATTGAACGTTCAGATCTTTTCAGCTATCCCTAATCATAACTGATAACGTAGTTTTAATAAATTTGAAAAGATAGTTTAACATCTTTTTTCCAAATGATAAAAATGTATCCAGCAAATAAAAGAACTTCAAGCAAAGAGCAGCAATTTAAAGAAATAAACTCCATGAATACTTGTTCATTAACTCAGCAGTAGAGGTGCGTTCAATTTCAGATACCTTTCACGGAAGTAGCAGCACGGAACATTAAATATGTATCGCATATTCGGTTTTTCAGACCGAATGCATTCTTACTTTGCAACAAAATCCGCTTCTTATTAAAATTTTTTTATCTCGAGTGGCGTTTACCTTGCCCAGATGTCGAGAAAAACCCGTTCCTTCCTCGTCGAATCCAATTAAGATTCCCACGTTCTCGCAGATCGTGTGCGGAGAACTCGACAGCAGAGTGCTTCACTCCACGTCGATTGTCATGTGCGTCCAAGAAGAAACGAACACGCTGTCCGCTATTCAGTTCACCATAAATTTCTCCCGAGAAAGAGCGCAATCCACTTGAAAATAGAGAGCAGGTATTATCACCGCTATCGATATAATTGTCAATCCTATTTTTCTCAGTTATCAATCAACAACATGAAACACTTGCCGCGATAAACGCGGCAATTTCAAATCTCGTGTCAGTTGCCCGCATTCAAGAGCGCGAGACTCTAACACAGTTCAACAACACGTGTACGCAATCAGAAAATCACCACTTCCGGAAACACAACCCTCCCATTGCCTTCTCTCTCGCTCCCTTCGGCATTGTAACAATACTCATGTGTGTTACTAGTGACTAGGGACCAGTAAACAGTGGCCAGTAACTTGTAACCAGGGAATCACGCAATCAGTTTTCTGTGACTTTCTTTCGACTGGTATCACTTTCACAGTGCGCACCTTGTCGACCACAAGCAACAAGCAATCCGGCCGTCTGTACTCGGGAACGCGAGTAACAACCCGCACAAGTCACAAAACAACAGGTCACGAGAACTGAACTGATTTTATTTTATTTCAACTGATTCTGTTCTCTTTGAACTTCTCCATCCCCACTTGCGAGGAGTTCAAAACTCGCGCGGTTGGCTGACACTACTTGCACATCGGAACTGCAGTTCCACTTGGAGTGAGTTAAGTGCAGGTGTTGTAGCGGTTGAAGGAAGTTGCTAGCAGAATCGAGTGACTGAAGAAGGTTTGAAACTGCAAATTTGAGATTTGAGCTGAGGCATTAGAAGATGAGCATTGGAGACGAGAGAGAACAAAATATAGAGCTCGCGAAACGAAAAACGCGGGTTCAAATATGCATGACGTTGGCAAAGTGACGGCGGCAAAGTGACGGACGGCACGTCGATACGAACCAGCATACAGACCGTGACTCACTAGTGCTGCTGCTGTTGGTAACAGTGGTACCCCAGCGAAGTGGCAAGTGCATGATGGCTCACGTTGGGTGGTGGGGAGAGAAGGATGATGAAGGGGTGGGAGAGTGGTGTTGGTGCCACTTGTGTCAAGTTGGAGGGGTGCGGTGATGCAGTCCGATGGTCGGATGAGGGGTGGGTATTGCTATTCAGCTATTGCATCTTCGTCAGTCATTGAGGATGAAGACGTTTGCTGAGGATAGGATTAAATTGAATTTAACTGGATTCCAATGGAGGTGCAGCAAGACAGAATTACTGCGGTGTGAAATTCACTTATTTTCGGAAATTTATCCAAAGGAATTAAATTATTTTGTTGAAATGATCCACTGTTGAATAGATTAGCTCAAAAAGAAACAAGTTCTTATAATTTAATGAAAATATAATATAAATATAATAGATTGATGGCTATTATAATTTATAAATTAACTGGAAGTTTTTCATTATAATGAAAAACTTCCAGTTATAAAGTTTAAAGTTCAAAATTGACATTCACGTGTATTTGGAAAAATTGAAAATCAAAAAGTGGATAACCGAAAATTGAATGAGAATCCTCCTTCACCCTAAAAGCATTACCTAACATATGGACGACTCCTAAGAATTCAAAAAGTTGTTGACCATTTTATTTCGTATTGGTTTGACTTATAAGAAGAAAAGTACATAGTTAGAAGTCCTGTAATTGGTCGGCAGATTAAATTCTCCTCTTTTGCATGAAGGGCTTCCACGCCTGCCAGGAGGTGGAGCTTTCTGCACGAAGTTCTATTCTAGGATGGCTATAGGGTAGTAAAGAGCGAGAAAGAAAGAACAAGGAGGTGGGGGTAGAAGAAACAAGAGGGTCCCTTTGCAGGCTCGAAGGCTTCAAGAGGTATTATCCTCGATATATGTATATGTATAGCCATAACTTGTATGAAGTTTTACAGACCTCTACCAATTATTTCGTCAATAGTGCTTTTAAATTTAAATTTAATAATTTCAGACACCTTTCTACTCTAAGGCATGAAATGATATAATATGATTTTATTTTATCTTTTAAATATATAAGCGGGGTTGAAACGCTTGTATGTGCCGAAGAGCAATAGATTTGAATACAGATGTATACAGGTATATATATATATATATATATATATATATATATATATATATATATATATATATATATATTTATTTGAATATTCATTCGGAAACTATTGGTTTAAAATTTCGTAAAATATATATCACAATATATCACAATATATATCTGAATATCACAATAAATTTCATAAAATTCCTTGAAATACCATGAAATGCTTTAATATTTCTAAAATTTCACTAAATTTAATAAACGGCGTGTTCTGCCTCTTAATATAAGCTTTTTGACAGCAATTGCTTTGATACCGAAAATAATCGGAATATATAGTTTTCATATTCAAATACAATTCGCGCAATTTTCCAAAAAACCAATCAGTTTTGTAACAAGTGTGTTCGATATTTTCGAGATATATATAGTAACATCACTTTTTTAGATAGGAAGATATTAACTTCCACAGACTACCATAAATAAAGCGATAAAGATTGAAGAGATTATAATATAGTTTGCCATTTTTGTGACAAAAGCAGTAACCCTATTTCTATGCAAGAGCTTATTATAAATTTCTGAAACTTTACGTTCATAAAATACACCACATGCAGATACTGCGTGACTCAGCGTAAATTTATCTTTATAGCGAATGCTTCATCACCTGATAAGTCAGATGAAATAAAGAGCCTTCTTGAGTAGAATTTTCAATTTTCATCGGTAACGACCCTAAAGAATCCTGGTACTTGGCCGACATGCATATGTAGCGAAAAGAGTCTGGGAACTTCTAATGCTCAGTAAAAGGATGACGACGATGTCCCCTTCTCTGGAGTTTATGCTCTCTTTATCGCTCTTTCTCCATCCCAATTCTACGTCATCGGAACTTGGATCTTGGTCGTAACATCGTCACTGCATTCTAGGGGTCGCTGATTATACTGTCTTTTGAAATGTGTGTGTTCATATCGTTGCATCAGAGACGCAAGAGTATTGGTTGGATATAAAATTTGTGGTACCGTGTGCGTGCCCGTATATTTACTGGGCGAAACATTTTGCTCGCGTGCATGCGTGTAAGAAAAAAAAAAGGGTGTGAGACTCGATGGAATGATAGGGGGGTGTGGAGATGTCTGAGGAGATTTGATGGAAGAAGTAAAGTGGGGATAGATGTAGCAGGACAACAACATTCTGGTTCAAGACGCTTTCGTGAGCGCCCCGATCGTTTGCGTGTGCACTGTGCATACGTTTCTGTGCGTGCATGTGGAAGTTGTCTGCGAGTCGTAAAACTGAGCTACCATGCAAAAATATTCTCTCTCGCGCAACCGTATTTTTATTATAAATATCCGTACGCTTTTCGTGATTTCGAAATACATATATATGCCAAGAGAGTCTCGCGACCTTTACAGTTTCATCTTATACGGCAGGAGCGTGATGGGCAGAAGGTCGAATACTCGACAGATTGCAGCCTTTATGATATCAACAGTCATCCCGAACATGTTCTTCTGCAACTCATTTTATACAACTTGAGACAACTTTTCGGGTGAACGAAATTAAGCTTCATTCTAATCAAGGATTCCATTTTCCCAAAGCCTTTTCCATTTCTTTGTAAATTTTGAAAAATATTAATTTCATTTCAAATTGATACTTTTATGAAACTATAGCTTTATATAAAAATACATCTTTTGCTAAAAAGATTCAGAACATTCTAAACAATTTCAAATCAAAGTATTTTGAAATGTTTTTAGGGATTTCAAAAGTATACAAAATAATTGAAAATTTGTCATTTTTGAAATACAGTATAATTTCAGGAAATTTAAAGGGTTTTGGCGAGATTGACAAAGTGCCTTCGTTCTGAGCTTATTTTAAGAAAAATAAATCACTTGCTGTCCCAATTTATGTAAAATCCCTCATAATATTTAGGATATTTTACCCCCATCAAAGTAGGGATTTTAGAGAAAATTTTCAAATGGCGTATACTGCGTCCACACGATTTTGAGGAATTGAAATAAAATTCGCTCTAAATCCCAATTGCAGACTTGCGATTGTCCTCCTTTTGACTATATAGTATACTTTTGATAACTTGCAGCGAGGAGTAGATGTATAAAGTAGAAATGCGATCAAAGAGAAGTGCTCTACTCACAAAGCGCTTAGTCCCAGACAGTCTTGGCTTTTATGAAAGCAACGACAGCAACGACTGTTGGGTACTTAAACAAAATCCGTTTCCTCTTTCCTCTACACTCCACGTAGTCAAGCCTAGGATAAGCGAGTTTGTATTGTGCTCGTAAGATAGTTTTGGTAGAGGGTTAGCTTAGAAGTAGTGGTAAAATTGCTGCGTGGGGTCTGTAAGCACTGAGAAGTGCAAGGGGTGAGGAAAGGGATCAGTATGATCGTAAAACGTGGACGAAGTAGATTCAGGCTTTAGTCAGCGCTTGGGCAGACCGGATATACATGCAGGAATCCAAGATCTTCCACTTGTGGCTGAATTTACTGATTGAACCCAATACTAAACCAGCTTAGCTGCCGCTGTCTTTACGATCGAAACTGAATTTACGCGTTTCCGAGCTGCACTCAAAAAATCGTCTCGGTTACAACATTTCAAATTAGAAATATTATACCAGAGCAGAAAAGGCAATTCTTAAATTCATAAGGAAAGTCAGGAGTACCTTTAAGCTATATGAAAATTGTTTAATTGGTTTTAAAAAGGTTGAATGCAATCTTTCTTGGCAATAGTTATTGAAATAAGTAATAACACTGTCGTGTAGCGATTTGTAACTGCGGTTTCGACCTGAGGTTAAAAGAACTTTGTCTTACGACAAATTTACCTTTCTTTTTTATTTTGTGCTGAAAATTTATCATAGGAAGTAAACTATAATTTTACAGCCGCATAAGTTAAATTAAAAGCCTGCCAGACATAGAAAATATTCAAACTTTTCTTTTTAAGGGCATGTGATATTTTACCGTAAGAGCAAATTAGTTATACCAATTATACATTTATAAATATTTTTAGTAAATAAGAGTCAATAAACCTTCGCCTCATATAGACGAAAGTTTATTGACTCTTATTAGCTAAAAATATTTATTATTATGAATAATTGGTATAACTAATTTGCTCTTATGGTAAAGTATCACATGCCCTTAACTTATGTTACAATAAACGCTTCCTGAAATCACACAATGTCTTCAGAAGACGACATAACCGCAAGTCTGGTTGCCTTATACGATGAGCAAATATGGTCGATAAAACAGTATATTACTCTCCCAAATTGAATCAGTGGAAGTTCACTGATTTTCAGTGACTCTCTTCTCAAGATGTCATTCACTGATTTCCAGTCGATTTTTCACTTTTTGATATTAGGTGTACAACTTTGCTTCCGCCGTTTTTCGATAGATGGCTGCAGATGGTAAGTGTCGGTTGAAATAGGCAGGTCAAAAATTTCATACAGTAAGCTTGGACATCTGTCAACCTAATAATAACTTAATTTAATTGTATGAAAAAATAACAACCTTTTTCAACTTATTATTATAATATAAATTCAGCAGAAGAGGATGAGAAAAATGTTTCTTTCTCTTGTTTTTATAATCTTAAGATTATATAAAAAAAGACTAAAGAAAAAAAAGTGCAAAATTCGCGCACACAGTGCGAATTTTGCACAATTAACGGCAAAGCGAGAAATTTCGTTGCAGGGAGTCGACAAATGTGGGATGGGATAATTGTAGTCTTGACAATTAGATAATTCACTCTGTTAGATTGATAACACACGCAACGATCTCTGATCGTAATTACTGAGTTATTCTGCAGACACTTAGAAAAAATTACATTGATTGACTGAAGTTTCACATTATATGTACTTTGAGACAATGTGTATTGGGTATACAACAAGAATTTTTCTTAAATTATTCGATTTCTGCATTTCAACTTGTAGGATTACGTATATTGAAAATGTCATAACCTTGAATGATAATCAACTAATCAGTGCGATTTATACTTGGTTGTTGACTGTAAAAACACGAGACGATGAGTTGCTCTTTCAGTCCGCTTCTTGAGTAAAGATTGAAAAATCTTCAGAGTTTACCGGATCGGGTTACCGATTTCAAAAAAGCTATAGAATTTCGATGTTCCGACATGTTAGACCTCTTTGCTCACGACATCCACGCAAAGCACATGCATGAGCAAACCATAGCTGATAACAATTGCAAATATCGACTGAATCCATATAAAAATGCCGCCATTGAACTCGATTAACGATCCCATAAAATAGCCATTTCAGATATGGGATATATCAATTCCTATACAAATTGCTAGTATTGACGCTGAATTTGTAAAAGTTTCATACACTATTCTCGACAAAAAAGTGTAGTTATATTGGATTTGATATTCCAGATTTTTTAAAAAATTTTGGTATATCAATTAACGAATATTCTTATGTTAGTTAAACTTGGAAGAAACGACATCGGCAAACGGGGACTCTGCGTGCAGTTAAATTCCCGCAAATAAACACACTTACGGATATTACAGCTATTTCGACGCAAGTTAAACTTACTAAAGTCTCTCTTCAAACTATTCATAAGCATAAGTACAGAGTGCTTTTCTCTTCGCCAATTAACCGTATTTTCTCCTACGTAAATGCTACTTATTATGTACTTTGGCAAGTTCATCTGTATAACATGTAACGTTTTACTCCTCCCGCTTATGTGAGATTGCAAGAAGAGATGAAATGAGGTGAGTGAGAGAGGAGAAGAGAGAAAAAGAGAGGGAAGGAGTATAAAGGAGGACATATGAGACAAACAGGAACGTGTTGCATCCTCTCTAAATTTTTTTCTGTCCTTTTTTTTAATAACCATATTTAGTTGTCCACAGGCGACTTTTGCATGCAACTCTTCAGATAAATATGTATTGAGCCACATCTGTGGCATTGGACTTGGGATTGAAATGGTGAGCTGGAAATCGTGCATATTCACATTGTATATAT
>CAJFCO010000097.1:1584799-1637954 GCA_904066015.1 Synergus gifuensis | reverse complement strand
TATATATATATATATTTGGATACATTGTACAATCTGTGTCAGAGGTTTATTTGCGAACTCTCTCAGTAGGCGCTGCTTCTTGATGAGCCTATTAAAATACGTGTTTCTCATTTAATCGAGAATAAAAAGAACCGGATAGGTGATCGGGCCAGCGCACTAACTTGAACATGGATTTATTTTCTTTTTTTCTCCTCTCATCTCCCTTTGATTGTCCGACGGTCATCGCGGCGCTTTGCACTTCGAAAAAAAAGTAGTACTTCCATTATACGGTGCGAAATTAAATTAGCGCTACCTGCCATACTGCGGCTTATCTTTATATGATCGCGTATTATATCCATATACCATTTATATATATATATATATATATATATATATATAATGAATGTACTCAATTTTTTTGAGGAACAAACTACATTTATTATTGAGCATTTAAATACGTAAACTTGAGGCAAATCAAATATTTTTAACAACTAACAACTAGGAAGCAGGCGATTAATTTCTTGTTTTTGAACTCTCTTTGCTAACAAGATTCAAAGGATTCTAAACAATTTCAAATTAAAAGATTTAAAAATATTTTCAGGGATCTCAAAAGTATGCAAAATAATTCGGAACTTTTAATTTTTGAACCATAAAAATAAGTTTCATAAAACTTCTTAAAATTCCTTTAATATCCTAAAAAATCTAGTGAACTTTCTTTAAATTTCGTAGTATCACTTAATATATTCCTTGCTTTTCCTTAAAGTTCTAGAAAATATCGCTCTATTCGTTAAAATTACTTAAAATCCCATGAAATTTTATTAAATCTTTTAAAATTCCTGAAAACCCAATGAAATTTCGTAAATTACTTAAATCCCTTGAAAATCCTTAAAATTACTTAATATCCCATGGAATATTACATCACATATTAGTCATATTACTTTACATTTTATAAATTTTCCCAGAGATTTGATATTTAAAATTCCCGAAAAGCTCTTGGAGAATGTTACTTCACACTTTGTAAACTTTTTGTGTAAACTTTAGCTTCTGATGAAGAGAATTGAACAGTAGCACCTCCAAAATTAATCTTGCAGGTAATTTTAACTTTCAACATTTAAAAATATTAAAAGAAGTTTTTTATAAACTTAATTTGGACTTCGCCAAGAACATTCGTACCAACCACTGGCGCAGTGAGTGTGTTCCTATAAAGTAAGAACCATAAAAGTGCCGCAAGTTACGAATATTCTTGGGGGTGAGGAATGAGGGGTGGTAAGGGGTAGACTGAAAGGAAGGATTACGAGAAAAAGGAAGGTCTCAAACTGTAGAGTGGGGAACAGGACCAGAGAGCAATAACCGCGAGACTTTACGATAAAAGTTGTTTTACTACCCGCTTACAGTCCTTACCTTTGACCAAAACCCCTTCTCCTGTCGGCGTCGAAGAGCCGCGAGACAGCAGAGATTTCTTAAGTGTTCAACTTTATAGGTTTGCAATAAATTCAGTTCCTTGATCGACGAGAAGTGCAGGCATGACTTGAAGAATAAAATAAATCACCGGGCTATAAACAACGTTTTTTAATACTGTATACTATAAATTTAACAACTTCACAAAAAATGTCAGTTGCATACGTAAGTAGCGTTATTTCAGAAGAATAGTACGCTCACCAAAAGTTTGAGTCATTAAAAACTTCTCGGCAGAGATGCATTTCTTAAATCTTCAATATTGTCTTCAGATATTCTTGGGACAAAGTAAAATAAAATACAATTCAAGAGCAAAAGCGTATCATAGATTAAATATTTGAAGTTATAATTTAATTAGCATAAATTGGTAAATGACAGAGGGACATCAAAATCTCGCGAATATTGTGCATCCTCGGCTTATACACTAAATAGTATAAAATATTTTCCCTGTTCGTTAATTATTCAGCACTCTACCTCTATAAAAAACACAGGTCTGGATCAAATTAAAAGTCTCAGTCTCACGTCAGAGTTTTTAAATAGCGGAATGTAAAAATTTCGCGAGCATTAGTATTATTTATCTTCATATGTAACTAATTGTGGTTTGCCGTTTATTCAGCTGTGGACAGAATAATCGATATTGTTATCGAATGTGAAAAAATCTTCATTATTCTCATTAATAATTAATATGGGATATATTGGGTCGTTGATATTCTGTCTGACAGACGACATCCAGACAACGACAATCATCTTGAAATTCGTAGCTCTTGACCCAGACTGTACTGGTGCAGAAATAGCGGGCCACTGATCAGATCGCCACTGATCTCGGAATGAAACTTGTCCCTCTAAAAGTCTAAAGCCCGCTTTATCCGATTCGAAACCTCTATGTACTTTTTTGAACCCCGTTGAACCTACTTTAGCCCTCTTTAGAACTAAAACATGTTCTAATTTCAGTAAATTTCAATTAACTTTTTTATTTTTAAATATATACATTTATTTAATTAATTTTTGAAATCCAGACGCATTCAAGTTAATATCGTGTGCATTAAATTTAATGCATATGTATTCATTTCTTTTGCTGTGTTCTGTGCATTAGCCATATTGCGATGCAGCTATAAAAATTAATGTACTTGTAATATTCAAGTTTATGTGTGTATGTTGAAACTTTTACTGCACGTGTAACTTTAAATTTTGAAATGTGGTATAAAATTAACCATGCCAATAAGTTTTACTTCACTGGTGAGACTTTTGTGTAACTAGAACAAATTGAAATGGGGAACTAGTCTGGTTCCCGAGTAATTGACCCCACTTAAAGTCGGGGGCTAGTCAGGTCATCTGACTAGCCCCCGATCAGTAACGTCACGCTCGATTAGTCGGGGGCTAGTCGGATGACCCGACTTGTCCTAATCGGGATCTGATCGGGTACTAGTATGGGTCCTATAATAATACGTCAGTCCTATAATAATATATCTGAATTTTCCACTACTCTTTCTTTATTATTTAGCTTAAATTTTCTAAATGTTACTTAAGTTTTTCCACCAGTTTCTCCCAGGTAGAAATTCACGACTGGCCCAGTAATATACTGTATATTACTAGTCAGTAATATACTGACCAGTATATTACTGCCAAAATACTGATAGAGTACTGGCTATTATAGTTGTCGTAGTTACTGTTTACAAAAAAAAAAGAATTTTAATAATAAGCACTGTATTTAACTTATGTTTTAAATTACACAATGACACGCAAGGTCTCTTACACATATAATCGCACGCTTACACGCTTCGAAAAATCGCACCTCGCTGGAGATCGAACCCCTGACCCTAACATCCTAAACGCACGCCTTAACTGCCTGAGCTATTTAACCACTTGGATTTCCTGAACAAAAACTCAACTAAGCTCTTATTCAATGAAATCCAGAGATAATTGCAAGGAATATAGCAATAGATATACAAAATAGATATTCTCTGTGTATTTTTTGCTTTACACATTTTATGAATAGGTGTTTTCAAAAATTCTTCAATTAAAATTTTTTTAAAATTAATTTTCAAAAAATGTTTGTATTTGCATAAATTCAAATTTGGAAAATTATTGTTTACGAGAAAATTTGTTTATATTAAAGTTTTATGTTTATTTAATAGTGACAATTTTACATTAAAAATATAATTAAAAGTATGGATTTAAAATTCTTTTCTTATGAAAACGAAAGAATTGTAAGATTAGGCTATTATAAAAAAATAAAAAAATTATTGTTAAAATTCTCAGTTTTACAGAAAAAAAGACTCAACCCTTTTTTTTTGGATATTACCTTATTTTATAATACCTCTTCGGAAACTCGAACACAAGAGTAGCTCAACCAGAACCCGACTAGCTCACGACCGGAGCCTGAATAGCCCCCGCCTGGCAATTTTGACAAAAAAATAGCTCAACCGGTACCCGCACAAAAATTAGTCAAGAAAAAGGCCCGACCAGTCCCTAACTAACCACCGACCAACCTCCGACTGGAATTTGGGCATAAAAAAGTCCAACTAACCCCCGACCAGTCCCCGACTAGTTACTTAGTCAAAATAATAACCCAACTAGCCCCCGACTAGAGCCCGCCTTGTAGTAGGGTCAAATAGGGCTTTTTCTACACGGGAAATAGTAATTAGTATCACAAGAAATATAAATAATATATTCAGATTTTGTTTCCTTATCATGACAATAAAAAACTAGTATTTTGTATGGCAAATCGGGAATGAAAATATTTAAATTTATTTAGACATTAAATAAGATAATATCTACATACTTGTGTGACAATATATATCGTTCTTGGGTTATTCCACGTGGATAAAAGTAAAACTTTCCACATCTTCTTCTACATCTCTAATTTTTAGAAAATGTACTGAGGAAAAAATATTGAAAAGGAAGGAAAAAGTGAAAATAAAGCGTGTTATGGTAAGAGAAAAATATGTAACACATTATTAACTCCTAATTTCTGAAAGCTGCATTTCCACAAATTTCAGCACCACATCAGTACAGACATAAAGCAGGCAATCGGGGTGTTTCTTGAAAGAAGCCGATCGAACTAAATTAGTCACGCGACAATAATTTCTTCCGAAGAATTCGAGTTGTTACTCATATTGAAGGAACTCAATCTTGTGAGAAGTTAGAGGACCGGTGAGTGTCATTCGCCTCTGATGTTGTCGGCATATATGCAAGCTCGTAAATCGCTGAAGGCTATCACCGACCGAGGAACGTTTTCGCGACCTACAGTTAAACAGTTTAAACGATTCTTTCGTTATCTACTGACTATAGTGGAAACGAATGTCTTCAAGATATAATGAAGGCTCTGAAAGCTGAATTGTTCAACGTTTATTCAGCGTTTATTCATTTTATTGATTATGATTGAACTAAAATTTAATTCATCGGAACATGGTCTGACTATAAAATACCTTTACTACTACTCAAGGGCAAGGGAAATAAAAGAAGTTTTCAACCCAGACCTTAAAACCTTATGAAGAATACTTTGTAAATTCTTGTATCGGAAATAGAAAATCTGCATCAGTATTCATGGTGTAAATTTATTAAGATATATTCACAGTAATATTTAAATGTTATTCTCCATACGATTATTCTTAGTAGAATATGTATTACATTCATATTTAAAAAATCAAACTTTTTATCGATTTCTTCTTGTGCAGGATAATGTTTCCATCAAACGTGTTATTCGAAACGTGTTGAGCGATGAATATTATTCACTGCGTATATACATTGCGGTCACTTATAACAAAATTGCGGTGAGCAACTTTGTACGCATAATCAAGATTGATTTAAAATGAAAAAGAGTCAAAGAATAAAACATATTTCATGAAAACGTAGAGCACTAGTTTTGTAGAAACTACTTTTGTACTTTTCTATAATTTTGAAATTTTTACAATTTAAATTACTATAGTAATTAAATTCTTGTGAGAAAGTATAGTGTTCATTCAGTACTTAATTTAGACATTAGATCCGCTACTGGATTGAAAGAGTTTTCAGGATACTCGAGACGAGACGACAAAACTGAACACCGGACCACTTTCCACAAATACGCCTATGCATGCATCAACACACGCATGCGTAAACAGATTATGTGTGCACTTAGCCGTGTGCACGTGCACTTGTGACAGGTACGTCTGTCGCTACGTGACGTCTCGGATATCCATAATTTTAAAAGAAATTTACTAAGCCATGCTACACTTATCAGAAACTGCAAAAGTTTGGAAAAACGTTTTTTTCTATGTACTTATATATGATATTTAAGTATTTAAATTAAGGTATAACAACAAGAAGTTGTAACAAATTATACTTTTTTTTCTATGTGACAACGAGAGATTTGACCTCCAACGATAAGAACATGCCCCGCATAATCGTACCACGCGATATCTCATCTTATGTGCAAAAAATACTCTGCATCTCAATACAAAATAGAAATACCCTTTTCAATATTTGTAGAAAATATCAGTACTTTCTTTCGACGGTTCTTTTAATGTTGAAATCAGTGAAAAATTAAATAATCAATGTACTGAGCAAACAATTTAAGTTGAGAATTATTATTTTTTTTTTTATATAATAATTACACATTTTGCTTGCAGACAGTTGAGGCGAGATCGCGAGAACAAAATTACTAACCTACAGCATACTTTGTTCCAAGACATGAAGTAATTTACAGATATGCATTTAAACCTTACGTGAACGAAGTCACGAAACTGCGAATGCGTTCATTGCATGTAATAGGTGACGACACGATATATGTATGCGAATACACATATGTACACGCGAAAATATAAAAGTACAAATTTATACTGCCTGTAGGGCTCCATAAATTTTTACAACTAAGTGCATTCGAGGAAAGAAATTAGCCTGTACAGGTATTTCTCGAAAAAATGAGCACACTTTTAAGTACATAGTTTCAGTCAATAATAATCCTTTGTAATAAGATTCAGTATCCAATTGAAAAGCACGAAACGGTCGTGATATTGGCTTAGTTATTGTTGCAGAATTGGAACATGCATCATTCATCATTATTTTCACAATTTAGAAACGTGTGGAAATAATTTTATAATTTGTGTAATTCCAATGAGAATGAAAAACAATTTAAGTGCTAATAGATGTAATATTTTCCGAGAGAAAATATTTCGCGATAGAATAGAGGAAGAATCTAGCTCAATAAATTCCATACAATTCTCATCTTTTCGAAATTTTAAGTTGGCATTGCCAACTTCCTGGACATCATTTGCATATTCATTGTTCAACTATTCAACTAGACTACATTGTGTAAAATTGCTATTGAATTACAATGAAAAAGAAACTGGTTGCTCATTTCTTATCTATTTGAGGTAGTCTAACCTAACCCAACTGTAAACTGATCACTTATGTATACGTGAGATAGGACAAGTGTCGACTCCATGCCATAGGGTAGAACCTCGAAATATTCCAGGAGGTTTTAAAAAAATAAGGTCATCGTACGAAGCATAGGTGATATAAATACAGGAAGTTTATAATGGTGATTAAGCAAAGCGAAGTTCAGAATTACAAGTTTCGTTAAATGAAAGTGATTTTATATATTTTTTATTTATACTTGTATATTATTACAACAGATAGCACACACATAATCTCTGATAATAATATGTTATTAATAATGATTATGTATCATTAAAGTCCGCCCGATTTATTAAATATCGTTGCTCCAACTTTCTTGTAAGTCGTAATTCCCACTTTTATCAAGTATACATATTTATGTTAATTTTTTATTTAGGTGATCTTCAAGTCGAAAATTAGGTTCCGACGGCAGTGCTGTCAGGTAGCAAAAATTTCCTCAGATGTGAAGAAACATCCCCAGAACTGCACTGCCCGAAGATCTTCCCTCTACGCCCGAAGAATAGGGAAGCTCCTGTGGAAAGGGGATGTCCTCTTTCCCTTGGGAGAGAGAGGACCCCCTATCCCATGTGATTGGGGGGTCCTGCGGGACAGAGAGAGTCACGAGGAATAATAAGGGTTCCGTAGGATCATTAAAAACGATATTCGATTCAAAATATATGGCTCTATCGGTAAAAGAACATAAATCCGACTCGCAAAGTACTGTTTAAGAAGATAAGATGCGCATCTTAAAAGCCGCTCCTGACTCGAGTCTCCCGCCACCGATGCGATTCAGGTGAGTGTCTGATGCTGTGCCTGGACCCTTCGTTGCCAAGCTTCCAACTCGTATGTCTTCCACATACAAAGTAGCAGTGTTGCAGTCAGCTCATAGCCTCATCACATATCATCTATCTTCCTCGCGACTAAAGGTATGCGCGCGCACGAACGCCAGTATTCAACAAGCACAAAAGGCCGCGTCCCCAAGTCAAAATTATCTTCTTGACACGCACGATCTATCTTTCCGTTTCATGCTGTACTATACTATCTTGAACGGCTTTGTCCGACTCAATTTAAGGCCATGTATTGGTTGTCCGATCCCTACCTTTTGGGCATTTTCCCCAACAGTGACATTTCTAGATTTATTGAGATATCGAGTTGATAATTTCTAAAATTGAAGTAAATGCACTAAGGTGCGCTTACAAATGTAAATTAGTGAGGTCCAGGTGGTCCTATTAACTATTTACATTTAATAGCAAGCCAACACGCGCACGATTATTTTGTTTTACTTCTTACAACTTCAAGTCATTCAAAAGCTAATCAGGTTTGAAACAACAATGTATGTGGGATTTTTGAGATTCTTATGGTTTTTAGAAGATAGAAGTAGAATTTTAAGGGATTGCACGATATTTCCTGGAATTTTAAAGGCATGTGTTACTTACCATATGAGCAAATTTAGAGTACCCAGATTTTTTTCTACAATTTTTACATTTTCAAAAAAATTATAGTCAACATACGTCAAGAACGTGAACACGGACAGATGTTGACTAAAATTTTTTTGAAAATGTAATAATTGTAGAAAAAAACCCGGGTTATTTAAACTTGCTCATATGGTAAGTAATACATGCCCTTAAAGGAATTCATGCAATTTTAAGAGATTTTTTGAGAATTCTAAGGGGTTTTGAAGGATTTTAAGTATTGTGAATTTTTGAAAATTATCAGGAGAGCTAAGTTGTTTACTGAAAAAATAGTGTAGTTGGGATAACTATTTCGACTTTTATTGATATTTTATTGATGGCAACAACCATTTGTCTTGATCGCGCTACTAATACTCACATTGTTATCTCAATAGCCAACAAGAAAAGTAGTCGTCCCAACCAACAAAATAGCAGTGGCATAAGTTAATTTTGTACCTACTACCTATTTTTTCAATGTTTTACATGATCTGAAAATTTTTCGATACTTGATAATCTAGTGATAATGTCCGGGAATGGCAAGTGACTATAATGTGATTTTCGATAAATTATTTCTCGAAACTTCTTTTCAGAGGGCTGCTCTCGCAAATCCGGTTTGTACCGAGAGGAACAGTGTACCAGCTTTATGCCACGTACGATTTTGTTTTTTTATACTGTGGTTCCTGGGATCATGGACTCGATAAACAAACCAAAAGTTAAAACAAATCTAAAGTTGAAAAAGTAATTGGAAAAAATAGCAAGAAAGTATGTGGCTTGAAATTTAATGACTTATTCAGTGTGAAAAAATTAGTAGATATTTAATAAAAATAACAACATTTTCAGTATAAATGTCCCACTGAAAAGCATCATGATGATTATTGAACATTTCTCGAGTGACTTGACCGAGTATTGAATTTCTATTCCACTTTTTATCGTTCTCCAATTTATTTGTACATATTGCATATCAGTCAGGATGATTTCACAAGAGATCTTTTTACAGAAAATTTACATTATTTTCGATTTTTATTTCAATTATATTCTTTTACATGATTTATACATTTTTGTAAATTTTTCTCTGGCTTTTACCATAGGCTCAAATTTGTACAGAAAATGTAAATTTTCAAATGGAGAAAATTTTTTGATTTCCGTCGAAAGTATAAATTACGGTGAAGAATCATATTATAACACCTCTTGCAAAGCTGGAAAGAGTAAAATGATCAAATACTGGTTTGCTTTGATGCTTCCTGTCCGTTTCTGATGATATCAGATATCAAAGCTGGACCGAAAATCTCTGTGTATTGATACTGGACACTTATTTGCAAAAGCTTTCCATCCACTGCATGTAACTATGTATATATATATATATATATATATATATGTTTCATACGACCTCCACTGAAATTATACCGTATCAGTGTTGCAGTCCGACTAATCTTGCACTATCCATCTTCCTCACTGCTGAAGAGTGAGCACGTTGGCACTTATGAACTGCAGAAAATGCACTTGCTGTGTGCCGAGAATAAATTATTGTCTCTCGGCGAACAAGTTTACAGCATAGATGACAACGCAGATGTTTTTCTGTTAAACGTCAAAGTGCATCGAATTTAATCACACGCTTATGTCAGAGTATAAATAATCGGAATGTTTTTTTGTCTGATTATGATTAAAATAGTACATGAAGTTCGATATTATGTGATTATTTAAAATTGCAAGAAAATGAATACATTAACATCTGTTTTCCATTAAGTATTGTATGTATTTCTGTCTTTCGTAACCGACTTTATGTTTTCTGGATAAGTATATTTTAAGACAGCATCGGTGCTAATTGAAGAACTGGATCTCATATTTAAATAAAGTCTACATCCCAATTAGGATGGCCTTTTGTATTTGATGCGCTTAAATTGATCTCAACTGGTGCAATCCATCTTTGAGTCAGCTCAATATATATTATATATGTATGAAACGTGCTTATGTAGCACGAAGATTGCTATCGACCTTGCTAGGTGTTTTATACGGCCAGAAAATCGGGCTGCCAGGTCTGGGCCTGACCAAGGCCACAGTGAAATTTATACGTGGATAGCCAGAAGTAGGTCACTGAGACTCAGTGAAATTTGTACTCTCACGGACGAAAATCTAAAAAAAAAGAGAAAATTTCCGAAACATCGGAGAATTGCTTTTTGTATCAGGTGGAAATACACTTGGTTGCCAGATAACAATAGCATACGACTCTAAAATCAAGATTGCGAAACGCCAGAGAAGATAATAGATTTTTCCATGTTGAGATAACATTGTTGCACTGTTGCAATCACTGTCCATCGAGAAACATTCATCTTCATTTTGAATATAGTACCATGCCACTTTAGACGAGTGCGATAAATAGGGCGTTCTTTATGGATGTACACCCAGAAAAAAGTTCTTATTAAATTAAAGAAAACATTTTTTTGACTACGTTTTTTTGATTTAACACACAAATATTTTTATATTAAAAGAAAATTTCTTTGATTTTAATAAATGACATCAAGTAGTTTCTTTCACTTAAAGAAACTATTTGTTTAAATGATTTATTTGATTTAAAACAAAATTCTTTTGATTTAAGAAAGTTAATAGTTTAAATGAAAGAAATAATTTCTTTAGAGTCAGTAATTTGAAATAAACAAATTATTTCTTTGAATCAAAGAAAGATTTTCTTATAATCCACATCATTAATGCGCCACGCGATTGCGCAGCGATTGCCTGCACGTTGCTATTAAAGTAAAAGTACAAGATGAGTGAATCTAATGTAAATATATATTTCAAAAGTCCCTAGTTATAGCTGTATTTTCTTCTTATTTCTACATTACTGGAAGTAAAGAAGAAATACTGGATAACTTATAACTTACCATGGCGAAAGTTTCGAATTAAAATTCATTCCGAAATTTTCCGAATCATATTCGGGAATCTGCGTATCCGAACCAAATAATTTCATTCGATCTAATCCGAAGGAAGTTTTCAAAGCTTTTTAATCCGTGTGTCAACTCTAAATTCAATCTAACTTTAAATTAGATTGCATTAAATCGAATAGGAATTCTTGTTTCAACATCTGATCCAGTCGGATTCAGTCAAATAGAAATCGTGGTTTGCCCTTAAGGGGTTATTCTACTTTACCACGCTGAAGAAAAGAGCTATTTTTGAACATTTTTTTTGAGTATATCATGAACGATATGGAAATAAATATTTTTAGGTATGATAAAACATGTAATAAACTATATAAAAAAATTTTTTTTTATTAACTTTATTCAATTTTTATATTAAAAATAATGGCTGTGCGTAGGCTTCTCAAAATCAAAAGGGTAAACGGTACCAGGGATATCTCGGTAACGGCTAGCTGAAAAAAAAAAAACCAAAGTGGGTTAGCTTCAGTATTACTAAAACTAGGTCTGTTGCCTATAATAATTAATATTTATGAAAAAATAACAAAATGGCGGACAAAAATCGAAAAAAAAATGCATTCTTTTTCACTGTTTTTTTGTTTAAAAAATTAGTAAAAATGTAATTTTTTTAATATATTATAGGCAACAGACCTAGTTCAATATGTGTAGAATGTGTGATTTAAATTTTATAAGGATCGGTTGAGTAGTTTTCATAAAATCCTTGGTACCGTTTTAAAAACGTTGTTTTGAGAAAAACGCGTTTAAAGTTTTGTCTTTTTTTTTCCTTTTTTTTAGTTGTTTCATTGATTCTAGGTATTTGGGATTAAATACAAGTATTTCTCGGTAGTCAATAAACTAAAATTTTTTTTTTTCATTTTTGTTATTAAATAAACAAAAATAAAATTTTTTTTTCAAAATAATGAATTAACAGTTTTGTGCAGAATTTTATAAGCTTCAATATAAAAAAAACAGTTTCAAATCGGTTCAGAAATAGCTTCTGAATATCAATTTGTCCGCGAAATGTTTTTTTAACCCACTCATGTGCGCGCTCAGGTAAGCGCTCCGAGGTAGTGATGTTCAGGTACGAAAAAAATATAGTTACACTGCTCCGATCTTTATGAAATTTTGACATAATATTTCTAGATACATATTCTTTCGAAAAATGTAAAAAAAAAATCGATTTTTTGAAAATGGTAAAGTAGAATAACCCCTTAAATTAGGTCGCGGATTCAGTTGGACTGGCATTGGATTCATTCAGATATGTATCTTTGATTCAGCTTCGAAGTAGATTGGAATGAAATTGATTGATTCGGATACAAATTCTGGAATGAAATGGATTAAAATGGATAGAATTTTTTCTATCCGAAACTTTCATCAGGGTAATTATGTGTGGTCTATCGAAAGATAATAATTACTGTACATCCACTTGTACTAAAGCGAAGTTAACTGTGTTTACAGAAATTTATTAATAAGATAAATCAGAAATAGAAAAGATAAACGATCTAAATAATATTATTCAGCTGGTAAACGATGTGTAAGTTGCATGTGAATGGAAATCCGCTCCATTAATCGAAATAAGCCGAGTCTATTAGTATACAGAGTTGCAATTACCTGTCCATATATATCTTGATATGAGAAACAGATACTTTTTTAATACAGATATATAAGTTTTAAGTATGTGCGGGTTTATGTATAGTTTCATCCAGAAAACAGTTTCTTTGAATCAAAGAAACATTTAAAATTTCTTTGAATCAAAAAAACTTTTTATAATTCAAAAAATTTTTTTCCTTGACCGCATATCAAAGAAACTGTTTTCTGGGTGAATTTGATGCAGAGAGTGCACGGTGCCTGATGCATAATTTTTTTTTATTCCTCATGTGGTCCTCTGAGCAATTGCCTTTCGATATTCAGAACCCGTATGTTAGGGTATAGACTATCAATCTAATATGATAAATGTTAGTGCAAACTGCAACACATTAAACAAGTTCATACGCTTTAAAAAATATTTTACAGTTGAGGAAGTACTTTCTAAATTATCGATCTTAATATTGATATATCGTTGCAGAAAATTGAACAAAAAAGCATCAATACTAATTTTAATAACTCCCTGACTTTATAATCGTTTATTTTTAACACTACTACAATTTATATTTATTTAATTTCACTTTTTTTGACTCGTGGCAACTCTGTATTAAAAAATATATATTTATTACATTATTTGCCTAGATTTGTATTCATTGAGCGGTTGGGTGCAATAACAGGACATTTGCATTTTCAGAATGGGATTCGACTGCTCAGTTATAAGTTGCTCAGTTTATATTGTTGTGGCTTATCAGATGCAAATTTCAACTCATCCCGGCAAATTAAGATCTTTTCTTAAAAGTGATGCTTATTTAATTACTTCATTGCCTTATTGCAAGAAAAAGATACAGAAATTTCATTTTGGTCCTTGATTTTGACAAATTTTATCGTGTTTCGAGTCTTATTCTTTAATGCTTCTTTTAGAATAACGAGAAGGATTACTTTTGTGAAATCACGAATAAAGGATTAATCAGACGTTAAATGTCGGTGGTAGGTACACAATTTTTCATCAAGTTAGTCTGCGGGATTTTTTGGATCGGGCGGTCGAGGAAACCCGATATCCTTCACGTCGTGGTCGGTTGATCAGTTTCTCTTGCGTCAAGCTATTCATGCTGGAAATTTGGAACGGGTGGACATTACTATACCCCTCATTCAAGATTGAATAAATATCATTTTTGCATACTTTTTTTCTTCGACTACCGCAAAAAAAAACGAATTATATAATGTTATGTACATAATGTTAAATAATCTTTTACGTAGACAAACTAAAAGTCTGTATAAATCGAAGTATAAATATTGCGTAAAATACAATAAAATGATTAATATGAATAGATAGCAGAAATGTGTGTGTACTGTACACTTAGCAACAAAGAGATAACAAAGACTAAATACTTCGAGGCTACATATATACTAAGATGACACTGGATAAAAGGAAGAGGATCGACAGTGTCAAAGAGCATGACTTTTGACTTCCGTACAATATTATCTTCGTCAAGTAAAACATTTTATACAAATATGTAACATATTAACTGCGGTCTCTGAAGTATTGCATACAACAAAGTGCTCACAAACACGTTATCAGTCGCTCGTGACGAACTGCGATTACGACTCATATTAATCGTGCCACTTTAGAGAGGAATTTGGTTACACTTCCCGTGTGGAAATAGTCCGGTTTGATTCGGCCAGAAGAAGGTTTCTGGCCGAAATCCGACTAGGTCAAACCGGGATAATATTTTGTTAGTAGCCCGGCCGGGATCGGACCGGGTTCCCCCCGGAATCCGGTCGGGTCAAACCGGGCCATTTCCACACAGGTACTGCAATGTATATTATTTTTAGAAAAGATGTCACACGTTTTCAGATTTTTATCAAGGTCGTTTTCTTTCATTAATTTAACTTAATCAGTATTATATATTTTCGTTGTGCATTCTCCTTGTGATAATTAAGTGTTATCGCTTTTGATAATATGAGATTAATTATTTTTCAAAATGAGATTGATCAATCTTTTGCTTATCAATATTTTATATCGTGTGGAAACTGCTCAGGTGGGCCCTCAAAGGAGTAAAATTCCACAGATGTTGGTTTAAATAATTTAATTAAGAGTGGTATATATAACTTTGTATCTAGAAGTTCTGCTACTACATACTAAAATTATTTATCTAAATCACATAAATGAGTTTATGATAGCGTTTACAAATTCTGTGTGAATTTTTAAAAAATAAATAATTCAAAGATTGTGTTGATCTTGTTCAACATCTCGTTTTTTTCTTATCAAATCTCGCTCGAATACATCTATTCATACATTTTATCATTTTTGATACAAAGTGTAGTTATACGAAACATGTGTTTATATTGACTTAATAAATCATAAATTAAAAGAACTTATCTTGATATCTTACTCAATTAGAAAAAACAGAAAGGAAGATTTGTTGTGGGTAATTTTCAAGTAGATAAAATTTAATTTTTTTGCATCGAAATAAAAGAAAGTACAATAAAAGTTGACATGCTAATCTTACCCTAGATGTTCAGGGTAATGTTTACCCTGAAATCTGGGTAAAAATTACACTTGGTTTTTTTCTGTGGCATAAATTCCCAAAAGTTGTAAAAAAGTAAGATTTTTCTTACTACTCCTAAAGTACTCTCTCCCATGCAGAAATCGCCATACTGGTAGGGATGTTCGATTCTTTAAAAAGAATCGATTCTTGAATCGATCTTGAAATCGGGCTTCCAGAATCGATTTACCTAAAGAATCGAACCCAAAGAATAGATTCAAAAGATCGATTAATCGGACCCTTTGGATCGTTCTTGGCAGAATCGAATCGAGATCGAACGAACATCCTTACGCGTGAACGCGGAAAGAAATAAATTATTATCAAAGAATCGAAACGTCGATTCTTAGTATGAAAGATCGATTTCTTCAAAAGATCGATTAATTCGACCCTTTGGATCGATCTTGGCACAATCGAATCGAGATCGAACATCCCTACATACTGGTTCCATTTTACCGATCAGGCCCGAGTCGGGTTGGCCCAGTCTGTCCCGGATACGGTATATTTCGTGGTTTCAGCATCGTGTCAGACCCGGTGGCCGGGTTACCGCCAGTAACGACACCTATTATGTGCGCTATGAAGTAGCAAATGACTTGTGTGCAGTTTTGACAGCTAGGCTACTTAGTTTTGAATTAAATTTTAAGTTTGAACTTTAATTGTGTTTTAATTGTTTTAATAACAATGTCGAAGTTTAAAAGTACTCCGAGGGTTTAGAAACACCGTGCGAAAATGAGGGTACCATATTTACGTGACGGAAATCATGTAAGTAAGTAAATCAGTGAAACTAACCTCAATTTTAAAATTATTATTAAACTTGTTTATCAAGATTTATATATTCACGGCTATCCTCAATTGACATAATTAATTTCTAGCTGTTGCTTCTGAAAAATTTCTTGACGCAGAAGAGGAAATTGCTGCGACATAGGAACCATATTTTCCAATGCGAAAGATTGGGGCGGAAATCGCCAGGCAAGACGCAGTATATAGTAATGTAAACAAAGTTCCATTATGATCTCTCCATATTATATATATAATAGTATACTTCTTAAAATAAATGTTTTAAATATATTAACTTAGTTTTTTATTAATTCTTTTAGTAAAAATACCCAAATTTCACAAAAATATTTGAAACGGGAAATTAATCGGGATCCGGTCCGGGACCGACCTGGTAGCCAGATCGGGCTGCCACGTTCGGCACGGATCGGGCCGTGTGTTTCATCACGGGTCTGGCCCAGGTCGGTTTCCTGATCCGAGCCGGATTTGGCCAGATCCATGCCCGATCGGGGCCACGGCAAAATTTCTGCATGGGCTGAAATTGAATCAGTCAAATTCCACTGATTTTCAGTGATTCTTTTCTCAAGATTTTAATCAGTGAAAATTCACTGAGAATCAGTCAAAATTCACTGAAATTTTCAGTAATCCTCACTAAACTACTAAAAATTTCAGTGACTTTTCACTGGTTTTCAGTAGATTTTTCACTAATTAAAATCGTGAAAAAAGAGTCACTGAAAATCAGTGGAATTTGACTGGTAATCAATGAAATTTCACTGATTCAAGTTTAGAGAGTATACGTGTATTGTATACATTTCAAGAACATCCTGTTACTCGGTAAAGAATGGCGTATCAGTCACAGTAATTATTGCTGATAATTATTTATAGATACCAACGATTAATTGCCTCTTCAAATACCAGAATTTCGGCTCAATTTTTTTTTATAAATGCGATAAATTTAGTACATATTAAGGCAATAAGCTACTTAATCTTCGTAGATATAAATACTTTTTTATACATTGTCCGTCATAATTTAAAGAAGTTTAGTCATATAAATTGTTTTTCGATTGATGCCAAATCGTTTACATTATAACAAAACTTTCAACAAAAAATTTAAATTCTTATATGTTAGCTTTTGCAAATCATCTCGCGGTCAAGTTGATCATTCTGTAAGTCAATTGCTTATAGATTAGCCAATTTAACGTGTCATTAAGAGTTACTGTAAATCCTGGTTAATCCCCATAATAAATGATTTTTTAACAAACTAACTTCATTAATCGTTTTTAGAGAACCTAACCAGTGTTTAATTTAAAGTCTTTCACCAATAACTTTTTCTTAATCTTAATCAGTGAAAATACCACTGGTTGAATTAGTAACAATTTAAGTTGCATAATTTCTCTGTTATAATCTAAATATTTAAGACGGCGTAGTTTGGATTTCATCAGAATTTATCTATTTTGGGCTGTACCTACTTAAAGTGAATTTTACCTGCACGCTGATTATCATATAAATTTAGGTGTGATAGTGATACAAATAAGGATGAGAGAAAAATCCCTAAATGTTCTTACTCCGTCGCTATGTACAAAAGCACATCCTGTTACCACCAATCATCAATCGCCCAGGCTATCGCTCTGCTGAATATTTATATAAACAATGTTTACATAAACATTTCCTGAAGGCGATAATCTACAAGCATCGATCCCGATTCATACAAAGGATCCCGATTCATGAGGTCCACATCGCCGATGTCAACCAGCGACTCAGCGAGTCAGTCGTCTTGGGGACACATTTGGCTCAAGACGAGGGCACTTGATCGCGAATTGTAGATTATACTCATCATATAATTTTTGTACGGCATTTTGCCCTTTTATCGAATCTCATATTACTTAGTTGTTATAGTTTACGAAGCATTATTTTATAATAAAAGTACACGCTACACCGATTACATTTCAATTCCATTTATCATCTGGTACGATTGGTAATGATGCAACTAAATTCACCTTCTAAATCCGTTCAATTATAGATAGCTCTGGGTACTTTAATATTGTTATCGAAGATATAATTATAGATCAGGGAAACATTTTTACAGAAAGTTTATGTTATAGAATTAACATAAACTAACCTTTTGATTAACTAACCTTTTGATAGTTTGAGATAGGTCGGATCAAATATTAACACCTTCATTCCCAGTAATTCATACAATTTGCACTCTTGCCGGTTCACTTTTCATACAAAAAAGATTCTTGAATTTTCGAAAAACAATTCCACTTCACTTTACGTAAGTCAAGAAATTCCTGAATTGAAAATCTTTAATGAAGCTTTACAGGGAATAGAAAAAATGAATAATTTAGTTATGAAATTAAATCGAATTGAATAACTTATGTCACTAAATTCTGTAACAGTGAAAATCGAGCGCAAGAAGGCCTTGAAATAATTTGTCCCAGTTCGGGACTTAGATGATAAATGTCGGTGCGTACATATTGGTGTATAGTTCGCAAACTACCGTATGTTACAAATGACTGAGTAAGTTGCAACTTGTAAAGTAAGAGATGTACGTATATCGTACACTGTCCCACGCAAAACTAAGCTCGTGCACCAGCAGACGCGAATCGCAAGCAACAAACTGGATTCCGCTTAGACCTTCTTGAAATTTAGTATACTTTTGATTTTTGAAAGAGACTGTACAGGTCTGTGCAACATTGTAACCACAATTTGCCCGTTTACAGTACAGTCTGTGTGGGAAGTTGATCGCTAACGCGGGCGAAGCGACTCGCTACCAGACGATAACCTTCCCCCCTCTTTACCTCAAAGAGCTCAACCACCATCTCCCAGGCAGTAGAATTAAGATTCTTTTCTGTTCAATTCGCGAGTGTTATCAAAATTTCTGCCATCTTTTTTATTTATGAAAAATATATTGATTTTTTCGATTAAAAGAGAAGAGACCAAGTAATGAGTCGAGGCGTAAACAACTATACAGTTATACTATATCACTAAGGGTGGCGAATTGACCGGAAAACAGGGAAAGACCAGCAAATGACCGGGAATACAATTAAAAGACTGGGAGCTTACTTCTGAACTTAGTAAAATTCAATTTTTCATTCTTTTAATAATTATCTGATGTACTGCATGAAATGGGTTGAAGTTTCAGGCACGTCCCAGTGGTCAAAAGATATTAGAAACGTTTTTGGAACATTCCAAAAACGTTTCGAATATCTTTTGCCCATTGGGGTGTGATGATTTTTTTGTAAAAGTTCAAGGGATGCAAAGAGGTTTTAATCAATTTTAGCGATTTTAAGGGATTTTTGAAAGAGTTATCAAAAGGTTCTTCAAGGGATTTTGAAATAATTTAAACGATTTTAAGACATTTACAGAAGATTTAAAACATTTCAAGTATGGGCCTTATCTGAGTCCTGACCGGGCTTATATCAGGAAACTTTGGCGTCGATCGGGTTCAAATCGGGACTTTCATCCATAGTTTGAAAACCCCCAATCTGAACACGATCGAGGTCAATTTTTCCTAATTTGGACCCCCCAGATAGGGCCACAGAAAAATTTCTCCAGCGGTTCCGACTTACGAGTTTTCATATAAAACTTAATAAAATGCCTACAAAAGGAAGTAATGCCTTCATAAAAGGAATACAAATAAATAATCATTTGGCAGCTGTTTTTTTTTAATAGTATTCTAAAAAATACTCTGGAAAGAAAAGAAATGCATTTCACTTAACAGCTGGATACATTTCCTACATACTGTGAAACAGTTATACATACAAAATGTTGGAGTCGTAATGAAAGCAAGTTTATTTCAGGTTACATGAAAATTTTCAACGCAAGGGTAACATCGTCGAGCTATAAAGTTCTAGATTCGTGTTGGGATTCGATATGCAGACATTGCAGACTTGAGGGGTCAGCCACATCGGTAGTTATTTTGAGCTATATCCGCAGTATTGCGCTTTCATGTATGCATCGTTTCTCATCTGATGTTGGGCCGTGTGTTGCGATAGTATGTCTGTCATTAAAAATGCGTGTTGCACGCTCGGGTATTAGACGTGAATGCCGCATTGTTGACTAAAGTTTGTTCCAAAAATTCTTGGCGCCTTCGCATATGTACAAGAAGTTCTGCTGTTTACACATATGCGAATGTATATACGATGTTACATGCCTTACTTTGGCGCCACCGCATACTTTCCTTACTCTGGCGAAAGTTTCGAATGGAAATTCATTCCGAGCCAATCCGATACTATATTTTCTTTTTTTTTTACCTAAATAATATTTAAATTATAATTACTCGCAATTCGATCCAATAACTTCGGATTATATCGGATAGAAATCTTGGGATTCACCCTCAAATTAAGACGGATTCAGCCTGATTGAGATTTCATTTAAAAATCGGATTCTCATTCTTGTTCCGATTTCAGATTAGATCGGATGAAATCGGATAGGGATCCTCGTTTTAAAATCAGACTGGGTTGAATTCAATCGGATAAAATTCTTGATTTTACCTTGGACGGGAATCCTAGCTTTGACCTCGGAATAAATCGGTTGCAATAAAATAAAAATCATGGTTTAATTTTGGATTAGGTCGGACACATTCGGATTATCATTCTTGTTCTGTCGGATATAAACCATGATTTGTGTTTGGAATCGAATTCAGTTGGATTGGTATCCATGTTTCGATTTCGGATTAGATCGGATAGGTGTCTTTGATCCATCTTCGAATTATATCGGAATGAAACATAGGTTCTCATACAAATTCCGGAATGAAATGTGGACACAAAAGGGTAGAATTTTTTTTATCCGAGATTTCACCACGGTAGTCTTTTGTTATTACTTTCACAAGTTTTTATTATCAATTGTAAATATATTTTATTACAATTGTCATTGTTTGCCTAATACAGAAGCTGAGACAGAAGCAGGCGTAAGGAAAGAGCTGTCAATTTTTTTTTCACACTGATCTAGTTAAAAAGTCACCCCCATGAAGATGGACAATAGATATATAAAGAATACAGATTTCTCTCCTCTTGTTCTGTCCTCCTGCTACTTCTTCAGATCCAAGTTGTAGATACTCAAAGAGTCTCGGCGTCTGCAGGGTGGCCCGAAAAACCGGTTTCCCTTAATGACAGACTATTCTGCATCCGTTTGTGCGCGGATTTTAATGCTGGATTCAATAACCCCCGACGGAATAACAAACGGTGTTCCGTTTCTTGCATACCTCTATATTTGCTACTGTACTACCACCTTTCGAACATGCCAATGTATTCATTCCGTTTGTCTGGAGTCTGGATGAAATTAGACTATTTACTTATCTCGGATAAACTCATTAGAGGATAATTAACTTATTTATGGGCTCTGCTCTTATTTGCATGCATCTGTCATTCGGTAGAACGAAACAAAATTTATTCTTTAATTAGAAATACTAGAGAAATGCAATCATATTTACGAGACGTGATAAGACTTTAATTTTATTGACTGTCGTCTAACGAAATTCACACTGTTTAACGAATCATGCTGAGATTAAGTATTTTTTAAGCTACCTTTGAACTAAAATAAGTTCAGCTGACACGTAAATATAAGTTTAAATGTAACACAATAATTACGACAAACAAAACTACAATTTAGAATAGATCTTCACTAAACCTGTAAAACAAAGAAAATTGATATTCTAATTGGCGTTTATAGAGAATGATTCAGATCAGTATGAAACCTAATTTTATTTGTAATAACTTGTTTAGAAAGATAATATTTTATATTAGTATAATGATATTAAAAATGTTGTTTAGATTTGCATGTGTCTCGTATTAAATAATTGAGTCTAGAAAAAGAATTATTCTTTAAGTTTTTAATTTCGAGTTCGGTGGATATTTCGCAATATAATATTTTAGAGGAAGTAGGCACAGGTGTTCGAATGGAATTCATATATATCATATGTATATAGATATATAATGATATGTTGTGGGCTCGTTATCATGAAAGAGCAGCTCAGCGCACTCTTCAGGTGGACAAAGGAATTATTTTCTAAATAAACACTTAGGATACATTCGAATCAAGAATAATATCTTTAAACAACTTATATAAAATTATCAAAAACTAGATAAAAAAAACATTAGTGAAATAGAAAGATTTTTGCTTATAAAAATGTAATATAATAAACATTTCCGACGTCTATTTTCATCTTCTTGTTTTTTGGCTTAAAAAATGTTATACACTTATGATAAACTAGCATTTTAAATTTTTTAATTGAATATCAAATTCAGAGTGTACAAAATTTTTTTTGGTAAATAATTCTAAAGTATCTTAAAGTTAAACGTAAATTAAGATGACTTCCACTTTGAAATTGTTGAAATTTCTTGTAATTTCTCCTAACAATGTTTTCCAATCTTATATTAAAATATTAAAAAATAAAGGATTAGGAATGATTATTAAGAACAAATTCAAAAGATTGAATTATAAGAAAAATCGATGTTGTTCTTTTTGATAAATTTAAGCAAAGGCATTTTGTTTGCCAATAATTATTGGCAATTGGTGTTATATTGTTTAAAACAATATGAAAATGCAAATATTTAACGTAGTCTATTATTCGAGATAAAATAATATATCATGTGATGAGCAAATAAAAATTTGCATTTTCCTGTTGGTTAAAGCAAGTAAGAAACGGATGCCAACAATAGGTGAAGGTGTCAACAATTGGCGTTTTTACCCTATGGTAAATACTAAATTTTTCACTATATAATTTCAAACTAATAATTGTTTATCCAATGATTTACCTTTCGAGCAAATCGAGGTAGTAACAAATCTACAATTGGCAAATTAGCGCTCTTATTTACCGATACCTCTTACCAGATAAATGTTTTCAAGTAGTTTCAAGTACTCCTCTCTAGGTTCGCTACGTCCGCTGAGTCAACCACTTTGCACCCACGTTTGCACCCTTCACCAATTTGTATTCAATATTCAAATAAGAGTGTCCCGCTCTTTTTTATTTTAAAAATAGTGGAACGAAAATAAAAGCAGCAATTATATTAGGCAAAAAATTTTTCTTTTTCTTACAGCTGAATATATTCAGTACATAAAGAACAAAATCTTTACAATTTATTTATTTATTAGAAAACCCAGATCTCGTCCGAGTCGGTAATAATCCGCAGCTACAGCCGCTGTAGATCAACAATAATTTACTAATAGAAAGCTAAAAAGCATTTTATTTTGAATTTCTTGAATTTTCCCAAATTTAAAATATAACCATCGTGTCTGAAAAGGTTGGGAATGATTGAAAATAGGTCTTATTATATATTTTTTTATTAAGTTTATTTTATATATCGACAACAACACGTCATACATTAGAAAACAGAAGGTTTCTTGAAGCAAACTTGAATGAAAAGTTTTGTGGAACAATCCGAGAGACACTATGTGAGTGTGCCGCGCCATCATCTATGGAGTCGTATATATATATAATATTGTGTGTCTCGCATTTGTGTGACCATGTGTACAATGGAAAATGTGTGTGTACATGTATTGTGGGGGTGTCTTGCATTTGTCATGATACTCTTGTGTGTCTCCTAGCCTCTTTTTATTTTTTTTTCTCTCTCTCTCTCTCTCTCTCGCTCTAACGCTCTTTCATTCTCTTGCTTTCTCTTGCACTCTAGGTGTAGCACTTCGTGTGTATTTATAGAGTGGCCTTTTCGTGCGTGAGTATGTACAGAGGCCCGTTAGAGGCCGGTTGTTACACACTGGCACACAAACATGTACAAACATGAATAATAAACATCGTGAATGCCGAACAAAACATTTTCTGATCTCACTACGCCGTCCTCACACTTTTTTTTTATTATCACCTTACTCTTCATTTCTTTTCACATCAATCGTAATTTCGTTATAGCGCAGTCTTGATTTTTTTCACGAGACTCGGAGCTGTTGTGAGATCATTTGTAAAGAACCATTCCCAATACTTGGCACAATACTTCGTATTGGAAAAGAGTCATTAAAAACAAGCCGCTCGTCAACAAAGAATATAACGTCGAAAAAGGACAAGTTTAATAATAATAGTAATAATAATAATAATAATAATAATAATAATGATAATATAATATTAAAAACAGATAAGACGGTCTGCTCAATTTAATTCGATCCATTGGCACATTTTTTGATTTTGATTTAAAACGCGATTGAGAGTGATGATTATGTCTCACGCGAATCGCCGAGGATCGAAGAAAAGGAGAGCGATCGCATAAGACGAGACGGCATTACAGAATTTGCATTGTGACGTAGTTGCAGGGATGCTGAGAACCTTCCGGCGACAGATTTCACCATAAATTTTTGTCGATTCTCGCTCCTTAATAGATTTTGTATTTTCCTCTTAAATTTTAACTCCAAACTCGCCGCATTACACGATCGGACTCGGGGCATCTCTCCGTGCCTCCTCTTCGCAATTTATGTACAATTTTACAACCTACCGCACCGCCGACATATAATTTTTTATTAGTTTTTCTCCTTTAAGTACACGAATAGGACCTAGACATCGTTAATTTTTTACACTATACTAACGAAATCTAAACGTTCAATTTTCGTTTTCACCATACTAGGAATAATAAATTTTGCCGTATCGTTAGTATACCTTTTTATAGAAATATGCTTACAAAAATAGAATTTCGCGAGGCGCCGAGAGCGCGTCGTAGCCGACGTGAACGGGCGAGTTTTGGATTTTCGTTCTTTCATCTTTCGTTTACCTTAAAAATTCTACTAATAATTTTCATAATTTTTCGTTATTCGCAGGTGCCAGAAACGGAGCGAGACATTTTTGCTACTTTTATTCCTTTTTACATGTCGAGTATATCGTCGAGCCATCGGGCATCAACATTTCCCGTGCAATGTAATTTCGCGTGTGAATTTTTCCTCCTAGTATCCTCCCCATTTTTAAAAAACTCTCTTTTCCTCCCTGAAGTACTCGACCGTTTCTTCCAAACATATACAGCATGTGTCTCGAAATTGTGTACAACTTATACCATTTCGCCGTCATGTACAATATACTATAAATACAATTTTCGACGTATAGCAATAAATTTATTGCAATCGCAATAATATAATAATAATATAATAATAATAATATAATAATAATATAATAATACTATAATAATATAATAATAATAATAATAATAATAATAATAATGATAAATCGTTAGAGTATTAAAAGTGACACAGGAATGATAGTGATAATCACAATAATCGTGGCAATAATAGTGAGTGGGTTGATCGTAAATCGTTAATGTCGACAATAATCGTACACATTATAAACGAAGACGTAAATCTTTTGTTCGTATGCACAATAACCTCTTTTTTCCTCTTTTCTCATTCACGTGCACTCACATGCGCGCTTCTAAACCTCAAATTAATTTTCATCATTTAGACTCATCATTACAATATTACAATATTAGATTACATTATATCATAATACGCTAGCGTTTATTCAATAAATTTTACATACTTTGATACGCAGTATGATGGTTCCAAAAACGGTCACCGGCCAACCAAATTTTGTTCACACATCAATACACCTACGCTCAGTATTCGAAGTAATTTGTACTTGTAGCCATATATTATAAATATTTTTAATAGTTCGGCCCCACATTTTGTTTCATTTTCTGGCTCTCCCTCAATTTCTCTCTCTCTCTCTCTCTCTCTCTCTCTCTCTCTGTCTCTCTCAATTCTCTTATCACTCTCGCGCCGCTAGCCGGTACAACCCGAGGCCCTACACATTTTTGTTTTGATACGAATATTTAAATAGTACTTTACCGCCATTTTTTTACTTGTAATCTTTCGACCTGTCGAAATCTCTACACGCACGGATAGCGATGCGCTTTTCTCTTTGTCTCTGCTTTTGTTGCGCTTAAATCTTATATAGTATCGAGATATCATTGCCAAAAATATATAAAAACTTAGAATCGTTTCCCAATCGAAACAAGTGTGCGTGCTCCTGTGTCGAAATCAACATGGGCGCCTATTCCGCGGAATCAATCACAAGTTCCATTAATTTTATTTATTCTTTCTTTTTTTTTACCGACGCCCTTGGTATTTCGAGCCTGAATCGAGATAGAGGCGCGGTCACCGGGCGACCAGTTCACCCTCCCAAAATTTATACAATAAAATTTGTCTTCATTTTTTTTTTTATTTTTGTCTCATACATCGCACACACTCCCTCCAACTCCTCTCTCGCTCCACTTCTTCGACTCTTTCCACTCTTTCATCTCTTTCGTCTTTTTCCTCTTTTTCCTCACATTCACTCAGCATTTTCTCCTTCTTGCACGCACGACCCCTCCCATAAAGTTTCCTCCCCTATAATAGACCTTTTTACAATAATTTCTTTAGAGCTCCCTAAACCGCGAGAAATAGTTAATTTTTATACACCTAAAGTTACTTGCACCCGTTTCGGACGGGGCCGCCGGTGACCATGCCGTCAATCGCGACGTGGATGCAACCTATCGATTTTCCTTCGTTTTTTTTTCCTTTTTTCTTTCACACACTCTTTCCTCTTGCACTCTTTTCTCGCTCGCGCGCGCTCGTTATCCTGTTTTTTTCCTTCTCAATCCATTATTTTATCCTGTCGCTTTTCTGCCGCTTATGGAATTTCGAAATGTAACCGTATAACCCTTATAAAATGTACACTCACTATACTTTATGGTATTCCGTTTAGATTTAAGATACAACAACATACTATACGTATATGGCTCTACAGATGTTCGCTTGCACTGTAACTCAAAAATTGTGTCATGGTGTAGTTAACGTCTCTCGGCTTCGAAACGATCGACGCATCAAAAGACAATTCGCAAATCGTTCGAGTTGAATTTCGTTGAATTTCGAAAGGTCCATAAAGAAAATGTCGACCTTTTCTCACATCCAGAGAGTACGTGAGTACGGATTTAAAACTTAGGACGTCACCCGGGAATCGAGCGATAAAACTCGAATTCACCGGGTTTTTTTTTTTTCAGATACTCCTACCCGCGTTATGCTTCTTTCGGGATACCCGCGAGCAACACTCTCTTAGTCGATCGAATTTCCGAATTTCCCGTTTTCGCTTTAGCAAGCCTGATTGGGTATTGGGTTAACGGTCGAATGTGAAAATCAGGATGTTAATTTCATCGGTTCGAAAAAAAGGGTTTCGATTTCGAGTTTTCAATTCCGTGGGCCGATGTGAAATATTTTTCCTAAAATATTTGTTCTCCCTCCCTTATCGTTTCAACGCGAAGAAAGAGACCCAGCGCCTACTTTTTCTTTCACTCGAAAGTTAAAACGTATTTTGATTTTTCTCCAGCGACTGGCTCTCTTTCTTGGCGTGCAAGAAACGCTGATAATCTGATATTTATCGCGAATCGTCATTCAGTGTTGCAGGCGGGCAGCCCCGCTCTTTACCAAGGATCCATTGTCCTTGGTAACTGTTTACTGTATACAAATATCATTAGAATTTTACATTACAATATGTTAATAATAAATATGGCATATATGTATACGCATTGTTGTGGGAAATGAGAACCAGTCTTATCGCGCCTGTTGTAGCGCAGGCATATTCTGTAACGTAAAAATATATACATCATCTGTGTTGTATGTATAGTGCTGCTCTGTAACTCAAGATTTTATATTCTGTTTATGAATGTATTCTGTACAAAAATGTTAGCTACGAGGCAGATTCGCCCCGACGCTGGAGCCTCGGCGTGATATTCCATGGCTGTTTTATTATTTTCAATTATTACTTTGATAGCATTATTATATCAATATCATTTGAATTCAGCATCAGCTGAATTTTCATAGGCCAAGGAAATCGTCGCTTTGGCTCCCGGGGCAAAAAACGAAGCGGACCCGCGGGTAGGTCGGTGTTGCTTTACTCATTGTTCAATGTTCACTCATGTTACAAACTGCACGGCAACTAGGTTTTGTTGATCTCGTTTATCTCATTATATTCCTGATGCGTGTATGAAGATTCATTATTTCTTTGTCGCGGCAAGGCGAGGAAACGCGCCTACGCGTGTGTCTGTTCTGCGTGTATGTGTGTTTCGTGTGTCCAAACGTCTCCCCGTACCTCATCGTCGTCATATTATCATTAAGTATCATTAGTACTATAATATTATATCGAAAATAACGGATAATACAACACGTAGGGAATCGGGGTCTGGGATCTGGTGGGAGCGGGTGGGCTTAGGAAATGTCACGGAACCCGAAGGAATTGTTTAAAGTTGTAAGGACGCTAGCTGCTAAACTAGCTGGGGTTTTACGGGGCATTGGATCAGCTTGTGATGTTGGAAATGCGCCTCATAATTATCTCGACGAGTTACCACAGAAATGGAAAGGGAAATCCATTATCTTATCTCTTGTTTCTCCTCACTTTTTTCTCCGTTTCCAACATCATTGGTCCAGCGTCAATAAACTTCTCTTGGCGAAATTCCCGCATCGCTTTCGATCTTGGAATGAGCGGCGGAGCTAAAGTTACATGGTCTCCCCACACATGTACGTACAACGTGAACGAAGTTTTACAATCTGTCTACAATCACTAGTAGTTAATATGTTATCCAGTATTCTTCAATCAGGATTTATGGTAAGTGGATGATAGTTTTTCAAAGGACGGGGATCAGGGTTTCTGAGGACTCAACGGACTTATTTCGGGGTTTTTTTTTCATTAAATCGCTTGCTTATTAGAATGAACTGGCTGATACAACTGGTAGAATACAAGTTTTCCTTTTACATACGGCTATTACTTCGATATACGGTAGGTAGTAGTATGTAGTTGTCGACACACAATTCAATGGTTACTGGGCTTTACTGTTTACACTGTTTTACTGCTTGTTAAGTGTTAATAATTAATAAGTTTAATTGTAGTTTAGTTAGTAGCTCTTACGTAGCTGTCATCTTCATCTTCATAGTAATGCGATTAAATCTACGCTTGTATGGGTAGTACCTGCTCGATCGCGACAATTTATCGATCTCGAGAGACACGAAATTAAGATCGATCGATTCATTTAGCTCGATTGCTCAAGTTCTTCGAATCGTCAAGAGATCGACAAAGGGACGAGAACGATCCGGTGGGGCTGTTTGACGGGGAGTGGGAGAGACCATAGTACACATATATATTATGTAAGTATACTTATCGCATAATAATTGCATTTAATCAATATACGTGTGTTTATCGGTTGTATTGCAGCGTTCCGAACTCCTTGCCTAAACTAAAACATCTCTTTATATGCTGGATTTGTTGGATAGGGTGGATCGTGTCTTGTATTGTGTGGCACCTGTTCAAACGTCCCGATCAAAGCGTTTCATTCATTTGTGAGACTGTTTTCACGTGTGGAATACTTTTCAAGGAATAATCGTCGTCAAGATCGATTTGAATTTGATTTCGTTTTGAGTTTGAGTTCGATTTGAGTTTGAGATCGACTTCGAGCTGAGCACTGTTATAATTAGATAACAATAGGAAAGCAGTTCCCTACTGATTTGGGAATATCGAACATTGTTGCAGCTCAAGATAACTGGTCAGAAATTTAGAATCATGCTGAGGAGCAGATTGCTTGTCGGAAATTGGTGTACTCAGCTCGAAGAATCTTCATAAGAAAAATCATCCCTTGAAGAGGTGCGCGTGCTTGATTGACCAGTTTGGCGGAGAAAAACGGGCAGCGGGCGAGCATCGGTCAGGCTTTGGGTGGGCGTTCGGTCTATGTCGGGCCCCTTTGTATAATTTTAGTATTTTTTTCGTATAAAATCAACACTGAAGGCACATTCTATCGGACGAGTCGGCCCAGTGTGTGCTATGAGTGAGAGAAGGCGCGGGGCCCGTTCAACACGGCCAATGGCTGCGACCTCCGTTGCGGCCTCCGGGGGCCTTATGCACCCCCGGTTACGGTTTAACCGTTCTTAATAAGGTTTAAGGCTTACAAGAGGAGGTGAGGAAAGGTTTGCGAATCGGTAAGGATTCCAAGGATAGAATAATAATTATTTTTATCATTAATATTATTGATGGTGGTCGCGGCCGGGCCCCGCGCGAGAAACTGTTTCTTTATGTGACGGTATTTTTATCCGGTTGCCTTCTTCTATTGCGTCGGTTTTTGGGGGTCTGTTCACTTTTTTCGCTTTTCATCGAAATGGCTATTTCAAAATTGAGAGCCGGCCCGACGCTCGCCTGACCTTGCCCAGGTAGAACACAAAAAGCGGGATCTGTCATCTTCCCTCGTGCGAAAATCCAAAAAATTACAAACGACGGCTAATTGGATAGTTTTTCTTTTTTCTTTGCAAATTATAACCAGTTGTTCGAATTCTAAGGGGAATCTAGAAAGTTCAGAGAGTCGATGGTCAGGCAGGTTGGATCCAAATGGCTGTGAATTTAGTGACCTTGAGTTCCGAATGATTGAACATTTGCAGAAAATTTAGAATATCTTGATCATACGACTTCTATGGTCGGTAAATTTAGAAACGAAAACCGGTATCAAATTTTTCTAGTGAAATTTTTCTAGAGATTTCATCGTTTCAATTGATTTTCTTGGTATTCCCTAACGAGGTTTGATTACTGGACTTTAAAAGTGAGGCTGTCTTTTGTGTGCAGTAAGTGTGGGTTATGGGGGTAGGACTTTATGTATGTTTGGAGAAGTTCGTCGGAGAGGGAGTGACTGCTATAGTTGACTGGAAGAACGCAAGAACCACTCCTTATGAAAACGACCTGATTAATTAAAGGCTCTTGATCCGAGAAGAGAATCTTTCTTTTTCAAAGGAAGAAAATATTTCGGAGAAAGATCGCTTTGCAAGTCGAGTGTCGCTCTTCATCAATCTCGAAGGGTGGTCTTTATTAATTTATATATAAATATAGCTTTCCCTAAAGTCCATTCACCCTCTGACAACAGGAAACTATCAACAGCTGGGCGATTTTAACTGCGGATATATTAGTAGTACTTATACCAAGCGATGATACCGCAATATCGGCGATATTTTCCAAAACGTTTCAGGTTTCATAACATATAACCGTTTTCAATCTTCCCACGTCAAGGGCATATTGGAATAGTGATACGTATATTCAAACTCGACTCGATATTCTTGGAAAATAACGTCCATTGCAGTTTAAGACTTACAGTAATAATAATAATCATAATAGTAATAAAACCTTTAAGTCACTAAAGACTGCAAAACACATTATCGACTATTGAAGACGGTGAGCTAAGTAACGCGTGTAATTAGTACCGTGGAATGTACAAAGAAGGAATTCGCTAGCTAAGAAAACTTAAACTCAACAATCAAGCGGGGCCTTGACGAGAAGGTCGATCGAAAAAAGACTGAAGGTAATCGAAGAGTTTTTTTTTTTAATCCGGTCGAGATGACTGGACCATTCTTCTTTCAATCGACGTCCCGAGGCTCGCATCAATAAACAGATGCAGAGGGTTTGGAGAGTTTCACGTGGGCTTCTTGGGTATCATTCTTTCCTTTTTTGTTCGCGCGAAAAGATTCATCTTAAACGAATTTTTAATTTGTTAAATGCTTTTGCAACATTTTTCAATTTCCACTTCAATTCGTCGAGAACCAATTGTCTGATATGTATATTGGCTGTCAGTAAATCGCCTAAAGTTGTGAGATTGAGCATAGGGTTTCTCTTGTAAAAACCCGCTGATGGCGGTGACTTTCTTGTAATTATGAAGAAATCCAAATTCAATTTGGAACCCAAAACCGGTTTTCTCTGAAATGAATTTTCTACTCTGGCAGTGTGGTTTCTTCCGAGTCGACAGATTCAGCTGGAAATGTTTGTAACATATCCCTTGCACGTTTCTTGCTTTCATTTTACATATAATTTTCTCCATTGTTGACTCTTGCCAATTCTAGACTAGTTTTAATAATTGAATCTTTTCCAATATTGATTCTTTTCAATTTTCTTTTTAATTTTCTTTCCAATTACACTGAGTCTTGCCAATTAATCGAAAAGGGGTTAACTGTATGGCGAGTAAATGTACTCGTTCCTGCCGGGAGGTTATTCTCCGAGGATGTTCAGGTGAGGCTGGGGTTATGGGGGAGTGGATTAGTGGAAGGCTCTACGGTAGCATAGAGTTCCAAACGCTCCGTGATCTACAGACATTCAATATTAAACAGATCAATCAACTATGTCGTCGTATAATACCACTAGGATAGTTCATAATCGTAAGTTATATCAATAATATAATTATATTTATATATTTATATATTTATATATCATTAAGTGTTATTAATGCAGTGTGAGTGAGTGTGTGTGTGTCTCATTAAAAGCTAGCATAAAAATGATGGGTAAGAAACGACCACTTTTTCACAGAGTTACTTTCCCACCGGTACCACAAGGCGAATCACATGCGTCGCGACTCTCATTTACCGTTTTTATATTCTCATTTTATTTTGGATTTTGTGAAATTATCCGATTAACGAATCGAGGAAAATGTGAGAAATTGTCGCGTCTGCCGGGAAAAAGTCGAGGCGCACTTTTTCTTAAAATCGGATATCACCTATTAGAACCGGTGCATAGAACCGTTTCGCACAGTGGATGGTTTATTAGCCGCCATGCACCAGGTTTTCTCGTTATCGTAACCTATATCGTTAATCGTATTATCATAAGTATTAATAATCATAATAATCATTAATCATTAGGTATAATTCAATTAATCAATAATCTTAACCTTTTATCGTTAATGTTATTGTTAGGTAGTCTATAGTTTATTAGGTTTTGAATAACACGTACGGATTGGAAGCAAACCTTATTTCTTGTGGAAAGGATGAGCTTAGATGTATCAGGGTAGAAGGGATTTGGGAGGGTTTTTGGGAAGGGATGTGGATGCTGGAGGGACGCACTCGTTGTCCCGCGCGAAAATCTGCGAAAGTCAGGAAATCGAATCAGGCGGATATTTTGTTTGTCGATGAGTTATACGCATCTTTTTTTCTTACAATTGCTATTGCGGATACGCGATCACCATGAAAATCTGTTTACCGTTTCTGCGGACGATTACGATTGTGATTCTGCTTGATAATTGCGAGACATCTTTTTTCTTTTTTCTTTTTTTTTTTTTTTTTTTTTTTGATTGGCTTGTATCGATGGCTTTATTTTTTGTATTCCTTTCGGATTTTTTCTCGTTGAGTCAGCTCTGCCCACGTGGGCCAGCGACCATCTCGCCGTAACTTGGCTTCGATTATCTTTTCTTCATCTTTGCATTATACTGATCTCGGCTATCTGGTTCTTTTTTTTTTCGGAAGCCGGATTTTTCGAATCCTACGCGTTCATAATCCAAGGTATAGTAGCTGAAATATATTGTGATATTTAAGTGTATTGTCATGATATTTAAATGAAACCGGCTTGTCAATGTTGAATCGACGATTTAACTGATAATTGTTTAAAGAAAAGATTTCTTGCCACTTGAGTTGTGAAAGCGTAAGCCGTTAAAATGTATCCGGTTAGAATGTTTAATTCTCCCGCGATATCGAGCGATGTCACGATTAAACAATGAGTCACAGTACAATTCATTAGTTCGCAGCGTCTTATCCTTGATTCGTGCCCTTTCTAAATATTCTGTTATTAAAAAAGTGTATTTCATTTACTGAGACAGATTTGCGAAACTGTTGGATTAGATCAGGTTTTCAGGATGATTGTGCTTGGAGTAGTAGGCGGATGAACTTGTTTCTAAGGGGGTGGTTCTGCGATTACCATACGAGAGGTTGACGGCGTTTGAGGGCAAACATCCTAAGAATTGAGATCGAATATCATAAGATTGAGACGGATCCTGGATTCTTACAAGCAGAGTTAAAGATAGTTCAAAGCGGAACATTGTTTGTATAGGAACAGCTGTTTTAACTATTGCACAATACGTATTTAATACTGAAAAATGTAGCACCATCAACGACCCGTACGGCGTGTCCTATATGTATTTATCATGCACACTTAACGAACGTATTGTTCCTTAAACGCAAGCTTAACGAATCACGAAGGTTGCTGTCACACCTTGTTGTCATTTACATCGTTGAACGGTTGATCTTATCAGTATGATTTAGACGAGCTGGCCCAAACGCGCAGACGTTATATGGTGGGGTCACCCAAAATCTTTTGACCAGAAAGACCAAAATATTTTGATCTGAAACGAGTCCGAAAGGTTTTCTTTCCTAAAAAACGATTCCGATTTTCTGACTGATATTAATTGGGGCTGACGTCAATTCAGCCTTATTCGTTTGATTAGACGAGTGTCCCTGCTAGTGGGCTAGTGGGTGACCCGTCCACTCGCGTCAACATGCAGGAAATGTTTTTCTTTCTACGCGAAAAGAGTTTTCTAGAAGGGTCGGGGATGTGGAGGATGTACGGAAGCAATTGGTCCACGAGCGGATTTGCAGAGCGCGTAAAAATTGCCAAAACATGAAAGAAGGGACGATAATTGATTCGATGACTTGTGCTGAGTTTTTACGAGGTTAGAGGCACACCCCTTCTTTAATTGGCTCTCGCGAGAATCGAAATCAATGTAACCCGCTCGTGGAACGACGCTCCGCTGGAAAAGTATATACTAAGGCCGATTTTGGTAAGAATACGCTTTTGATCAACTTTTAATTTTAATGTAAGGCGCAAACGTGAAAACTTGTACTTTTTTCCTTGATGTGTCTTTTGGATTCGGGCCGAAACTGCATGTTTGTGTATGTGTCGTGTTAACGTGCATTCAATTTGTAATTATAATTCCAAGAGATGAAATCTGTATTTCGTCGTTTAACCTGCTGGTGCCAATTAACGTAAAGATATTTTTAGAATATATCTTTTGGGTGTAAATAAAATAAAGTAAAGTCAACTCGCTTCTTTTAGCAACACCTAGTAACTTTATATCACTTTATAATTTTGTCTAAAGCCATGAAATCACAAAATTTTTCGATTCCCTGAGAAAAATGCCCAAGAGTTTTGTATCCTCCGATACGCGATAATTTCCTTAGTGACTTTACGCTAACAATAATGCCCAACTAGCGAAGATAATTGGATCAAAGGAATATAATCAGCATCAGGGTACGATTTACAACTACAAGATTTCTATCGCAGGTGATAATCACTCGAATTTAAATGCACGTGTGATTTTGTGTAAGTGTATATGACACATGTGCACGCAATGCAGCGAATGTGTAGCACGTGTTCCACAAGTCCCCGTGTACTCGTTTCATTTCACTTTTGGTGTGCCAAAAAACAGAATTTTTGCTTCCCTTACTTTACTCTGCTTTCACTTTTCATATTCTCGTCTTGTGCGCAACCGAGGATAGCAAAATTATAAGTGTTGTAAATAAATCCGAAGAAAACGCCGGAAAAACGTTTAAACAAAATGTCATCTCGAAAATGGCAGTTCGTCAAATATCGTAATGCGTTCATCAAAGTAGACAGGTTGTTTTCCCATCAATTTACTTTGTCTTTGCCCCAAAGACTGATCCCATGGTCCAATTGATTTTGTGAATCTGTATGACTATTGTAACGAAATCCGGTTTAAGGAAAATGAAAAACAGTTGATGCTGATTCGTTCCCGTGGGGCACGAAGGACGGAAGTTTTGTTACGCTGATCAACACCTTGAGGAGGTGTGGAGTGCTATTTATGTGTAAATTTTCAGACTCCCAATGACACAATGGACCACTGGATCTGAGCGAAAGACAAAGTGATGAGCCTAAAAAGTACTTGCTGTAACAACGATGTCCCACAATCAGTGGGACGCAGAAAAACAATTCCCACAATCGTTCAAGACTTTCCCATCGATCGTTTTGCCAACTTCGTCACTCTTATTATGGTTTCAGGTATTGTTCTGGAACATGGTCCTCTTGATTTCTCAATCAAAAAGATTTGACTGTAACTTTGGTCCTCTGATGATCGATGGTATGGATTAGAAAATATGCACTTGATTCTTTTAAGAAGAATAGGTTTCGTAAATGTTGGATTCTCTTTCTCTCTGTAAATCCGAAATATTTCTAGAGTGACAAAGACATTTGGCAAATCGGACTCGATACGTTTTACCATATTTCGAAGGGTCTGCGTTTCCTCTGAGGACCTAGACTCAGTGTGGCGATCTAGCTTACATCCTCACACATCAATTTAGTTGCTACTGCTCGTTCGTATTTATTTTTCGTTACTAAATATTGTTACTCTTATTCAACTAGGAGCTTCTATTTATAAGTACGAATAACCTACTCCACTGCTTGTTGATACGTATGTTCAATGTGTGTATATATATTTTTTTCTTCTGAAGGTCCATACATATATACCACTCTATTCTTGTGTGTGTTCATCTTTATACACGCCTAGTGTTCTTCACACGGTCCTCCGCTTTCTCAAAAACAATCAAACCAATTTTCTCAATTTAATTTCGATATAATTGAATGCTGAAAGAACCTCAGTGCTGAGTTATAGAACCTCAACAGAAAATCGAACATTTTCTGGATGTTTTAAATGTTTTGCAACAGTTTAATGCTTTTAGCAAATGATATAGTAAGAAATTGGAGGACCAACTGTTTGGTTGATGAATGTGATTGGCCAAGAGGATGAACGTTTTGAAACGAGGTTTTGCTGTTATCTGTATCATTTTCCATTCTCACTAGGTTTTATCTCTAGGTGACCGGTAGGATTTATGAATAGCACTGTTTGTTTTTTTTTCTTTTGCTCTTCGTCCACTGCGTAATTCATGTTTTCTTAAAGACATGAGCGCTAATTGGTAATTTCGATAGCGCTACTGAGTCGGACGACGCGACGGGACCGTGGTAGCAGAATTATCTTTTTATCTCTCATTCACTCTTCAGACTCACTCATCTCTCTGCCAAAAGACGTGTTGCATATATACGAGCTGGTGTGTCTCTACTCGCCAAAAGAGCTGCCAAAGAGTATCGTGCACAAAGGAAAGGACATAATTTTAACGTAGTAATTTTCACTTTACTTATACATTTAACGGTCATTATAAATTTCATCACTTTTCTCCCTTTCCCCCCATTTTTTGACTTCTTAATTTAATCACTTACTAGTCGTCTTTACAATATATGCGGACCTCCCGGTAGGCAAGGAGGTCGGCTTTCTCTGTATAATTTTTTTTTACTCATTCAAACTCTATCTATATCTCTTTCTCTCTCTTTCTCACTTATTCTCCCTCGCTTTCTTCTTTCTCTGTCTCTTCTAGGATCGGTTTGCGCCGAACGTCTCTAGCCCGTGGTTCCGAACTCAGTCCGAAATCGCATGGTGTCGATGTCGATCTTTCGCTCGTCTTCCAAAAATCTTCTTTTGGTGAGATCGCGAGATAATTTGGCTTCAACGACGGTCGCATCAAGGACACTTGGCTCCCTACGCTTCTGCACCATCCACATTATTCGAAAAATCGCACCCCCCACCCCGCCCCTAAAGTTTCTAAAGACCCCTGGCCTCTTTGGATTCCAAGAAGATGTGCTCTTAAGACTTTTATCTTGTAAAATTTACTTTAACAATTCGACTCTTGATAAAATCATGATTATCTCAATTAGTAATTTTCGAGAGCTGGAGTATCAACAGCCTCTCGAATAGTCTCTAAAATATAGTAAAATATAGTCTCTAAAAAATAGCTTTTTAAAATAATCTATAGTATAAAAACAATCAATTTTGATGTGAATTCTCACTATATTTAATATTTATGAACGATTGCACAAGAGCTGGAGTATCAACAGCCTCTCGCGTATTGTCTGTAAAACATTCTAAACGGGATTATGTAAATTTACTAAAATTTAAAATTTCCTAAGTTGAAAATACCCGAAAAATCGATGATTTTCAATTTCGGGAATTTAAAATTTCGGTAAATATACACAATTACTTCTAAACCAACTACCCTCGAGAAAAAGAAAGAATTATAAAATCTCAAGTCGAATACTTTTATACTATAGACATAGTTCATCTCAGTGTGATTGAAACAATTTTAATTAAAAGGTAGTGTACGGGATTTTTCTATTGATTATCGTTGGCATATTAAAATTTTCAAAAAAAGTGTTACTTCGAAATACTTCTCATAAAACCCTCGGATTTCCAAAATACATAGTTTACAATTTAGAGAAAACTTGAAGGCTTAATCACGATTTATTATAAAAATGTTTCCGTTTTCTATTTCTTTTCTCATAAAAATCGTCTTTTTTAAAAAAGTCTCCCCCATTTTTTATCTTTGAATCTTGAAGTGTTGATCTGAGATAACTATAATTAAGATAAAGATCCCTTGTACAGGGACCTTTTAATTAAAGTCCGTTCAACAGCGCAAGTGGTTATCAAAAGACAGGAGTATCGACTGTCTTTTTTAAAAACCTTTTTGAACTGAAACAGGAGCTTATTTGAGATAATCAAGATTTAAAATGAAAAGTCGAGGTCTGACTAAAAGAAAGATGCTGTGGTGAAGCAAAGTCGGAGTCGTTGACAACTTTGCGAACTGTGACTATGGATTGTTTGAATTTTTGAATTTTTTCTTTTATGCATTTTGAACGATTGATATGTAAATATCGAAGGATACTGATCCTTCGATGCAGATGCTTGTGCTAACTGTAAAACTGGAGCCACCTCTCGAATCCTTGAGCTTCCTCATTCCACGTCTGACCTCAACTGCACCATAATCCATATCAACGTATAGGCTTAACACTCTACGTGTACGAGATTATCACACAGAAAAATTTGTTCGCACGCTGTCAACAATCAGTTAGTAACGCACGCGGTACTCGCATAAAAATGTAATATTAATTTCTTTCAGTCACTCGTTCTCTCTCTTTCATTCTTTCTTTGTCATTTACTCGATTTTCCTCACACTCTCACACTGGAAGCGATATCCGGAGGACGCTTTCTTTCCCTAAGTCCTACGAAAAAAAATCTATGGCGTCCTCCTTCGATCGCATCGTTTCGCCTCGTCTGTGATACATTCTAATACACCCCTAATAATCGAGGAATTGTCTCTCAATTAAACTTACTCCGATTCTCGTTTATCACGACTTAATTTCAAAAAACTCGATAGTTAATAATAATCGTATTAATAATTAGTTTATTAGTTTAAGGTAGGTGTGTCGCCTGCCACTTTATCTTTAATTAATCTTAATATAATAATTAATAGCTTGCAAGTGTTAACGTTAGATACTATTACTTAATATTCTGTTTACGTGTTTGCCTTATTTACGCGTTTAGGTATGTACGTATGCTTATTATTCTCTCTTTTCCATTTTTTGTTACACCCCTTATTACTGCCTCTAATTTAGAGTAACCGTTTCTCTCTAATGTTTATCGTCTCCTTGCACTGATACGGCGAGTAGATCGATATAATTTTTAAACGGTGTCTCACGGACATTCTTAGCTAAACAAATTTAACTCTTTAAATAGTGTCAAGGATATTTTTTAATGGTGCTTAGTCATTTCGCGCAAGTACACCACTTTTACTATCTTTTTCTTCGATTAATCATTTCCTCCCTTAATCTGCCTTTTTGTGCCATAATTCTTCCTTTCTTTTTCTTTTTTAAATCAGTTTCGTCAATCCTGTATTCGCCTACTCTTCTCATTAATTTGGTCTGTCTTTCTCGTTCGGACGAGATGGCAGCGCTCTCTTCATTCAAGGTACCTCCTAAATATCGAGAGATATTTAAAATTTTTCTTTCTTTTTTTTTGTTTTGTAAAAATTCGAGCTTTCGAATATTGGAAAAATGTTTGTGTGTAGGTACAGAGTACAGAATCTTAAATCGTTTGTTGTAAAACGATTTTTAATCCGTGACGCAGTCTCGCGAGTTAATCTCTCGGCGGCGTCCAGGTAGCCAATTAAATTACTTCGATGAATTTAATTTTCGATTATGAAAAATTGCACGATAAATTTTTCACAAATAATTAGAATTTTTCTTAATTTGGGTTATATCGATGTTAGTTAATTACAACGCGACAAGTAGTTTATGTGTAAATAAAAATAAATCATAAAGTGGAAAAATGATAACTCATGGAAGTAGCACTCGACCGTAAAATATATTTTCATTTGGAGTCTTGTCTGTAAATTTTCTCGGCACGAAAGATCGATTGAAAAAAGAAAAAAAAATGGTAATTCTTTATAGGCACTAACTGATTATATCTGGAGGTTAGGCCAATACCAAAAATACTGTTTTAGGCCAAAAACTTTCTTATGAGCTTTAATTTTATAACTGTTTAGAAATTCAAGGCTCAGAATGATGATTGTTTCGATAATCTTAGGCCGAGAAATCAGTCGAGAGTGCGTTGTTGGAAATGGATCGGGTTGCTTAACGATAAAATAATAATAAAACAAAGCAGTGGGAAAATTATATTCAATTATTGTTGTTTTATTTGCGTGAATAATAAATAAAAGTATCAATAAGTCGATTGATATTAATTAATTAAAAAATAGTGACTCGTGACTAGGTTAAGACTCACCGCTTGCAAAAAGTGTGTGTATAATATAATATAATATAATATAATATAATATAATATAATATGCTAAGCTAAATCATACAATAACGCTAAATCATAATCTCAACTAAAGTACAGAGTGGCGTTGGATTAGCTAAAGTACATAAAGTACATGGGTGTGGAATATAAAAAAAAGAGAGAGGGAAAAAATACTATCCGCAAATAAGAGTGAAGGAGGAATTGCGAGTAAATTATACTAAAATAATTGGCTCGTTATGTTAATTTAAATTAACTAATAAAAATAATACTAAGAATAAATCAATCCGACGTGACACTGCAATAATAATAATAATAATAATAATAATAATAATAATAATAATAATAATTGAGTGTAGCGATAGTAGCAGATTAAATTTGATAAAATTGCGGGAACTCACTATAGTCAGTATCGAAAATAATTGTTAATACTTTTCTATCTACAACACTGGTCTCTCACAAGGAGAGCGCAATAATAAGAACACAAACGCGCTTTTAAAAAATAATTCTTCTAGTTGTATCTACGTGCATTTATACGAAATAATTCGTGTTCGAAGAAATCGCGTCGTTATTAACTAACTGCTCAAAAAATCTAATATATATATATTTATTTATATATAATTATATTCTCTCATATAATCTACTCTAAATAGATACGTACCCGCGTCTAATGTAATTTTTTACCATTTCAGTTCACTTATCTTTGCCTACTACTATCAGGACGCCGCCGGTACGATTGACTCTTTCTTTAATTTATTTCTTTACACGTAATCTCGACACTACGACTAGCCTAGCATCTCAAGTAACACTAATCATAATTGTTATACATTTATAATTAATGTTTAACGTCATTAATGACACGCGAATGAACTTTTTTCTAATGTTGTTTAAATACCTGTGAAGAAAAAAATTCATCGTTCTAAGGATATTATTCTTTTCAACTCAACACTGTATGTCGAGAAATATTTTCTTGGTAAACATTGTTGACGAAATATACGCTTTAGCATTAATGAATTTTTGGTCCAATAGCATGTGTAATGTGTATGTTTAACTTTGCTGCGAATATTTAAATAATTCTTTGAAAAAATTCTCTTTCATCTCAGCGAAATCTTCCCGCGAAGTTTTAACCTTCGTGAAAAGTCCTCGTATTCCACTCTCTCGTTCAATTTCTCCACTCGCATGCACTCCCTTTTGCACGAAAGAATTTGCGTCACGTCGATCGAACTTGCTCTGTCGCCTATACAATACATTCATTTTATATACAATTCAAGAACCCGAAAGTTTCTGATAAACTTATTAAGCATTACGCAGAACCGCGTGAATACTTCTGCTAAATTTCGTCTGCTTTTTGCGTCTGCAGAGTGCCCTGGAGTTCTCGTCATCGAGATTGCTCTCCAAGGCTAAATGGTGCTCGTCACGTGGTGCGAGAGTCCGTAAGAAACTCGTCTTTCAGACGTTATCCTCGACAAGAAGTAATTTATCTTTGTTCTAATAAAAACGCCACCCACAGCACGCGACGAGTATCACAAACACGAAAGTGTACTAGCGAAATGCCTCATTTTTTTATAGTTCTAAAATTATTATTATTATTTTTTCTATAGTTCTAAATTCAATTGCATATTGTGGCAGCGAAGTGTCATGAAGCGACAAGCGGTTCATGTCAGATCGTTCCAAGGACTTTCTGGCAGGCTATTTAAAAATTTCGATCATTCTGAAAGTTTATATTTATCAAGACTTAGGAACTCCACCAGCGCAATTTCGTGTATTCAATTTTATCAATTTCATCAATTTAATGAATTTTTAATTCGATTTACAGATGTCTAAGAAAGCCCTTTTAATAAATAAACGCTGATCTGTATCTCGTATAAAAGATGCTTCGACTGAATAAGCGATTTGTCAACTTATTGTTAAACAATAAGACTGTGCGCGAATTATCGACCTTCTCATCCGGACCACTTGTCAATCAATCTTTGAGGTGCTTGTCCATGCATTGTCATCTCGCCCAAATTAATTGACACACTATCATCGACACAAGTCGAACTTTCCTATCACTTAACGAAAATTCGACGTTTTCCGTTTCATTCGAACATCGAGCACAATTGGATTTAATCCGCTCGCCATATAAGATCCTCATGTCCGCATCGGTGACGAAGATTACGACGGTATGATGATCTCTCAGTGTTTCGCTTTCGTTTCCTCTCGTTTGGTTTCGATATGTTACTAAGGATACCTGATGCGCTTCCATCGACGGTAAACCACGAGATAAGTTCCTTCTCGGCCGTCGGTGACATTTTTTCTGATCACCAAACGGCCATTCGGCGCTCCAGTGATCAAGGGTACTTTGCAGAGCACTTTCGTTCGTCCTATTCCAGTTGCTCTAGGAAGTTAGGACTCTTGAAGTATTCTGGAACCGGATCGTCTAGCCTCGAGATCACCTTGTAGATCGACTTCTTCCAGGACTGTTCCGAGTCTTTGCCACCTTGAATCGCCTTGAAAAATTCTTTCAAGGTCTGTTCCACTACGTACCTAAAGTTACCAGGTACCTGCAAGAAAATGTCGATATTGTTAGAATGTTAGCTCTAGATTTTAGCCATTACATTTATCGAAAAGCAGCGTGACAAAAAATAGCTTCTATTCTTTAAACTTTTACATCTGAAGACATGCATTCTACTTTAGCTAGGTCTAAGTATTGCGACTTGAAAAATATTTCTTCAGGAGCAAAATAAATAAAAGGAAACGAAAAAATATAGCATGTGCGTGTTCTGTTCAATTGCGCACCTGGGGACCCCATACCTCAATGTGGTTGTTGCGGTTGTAGTGAAGATTGAGAACTCGGTAGATTTCGGAATCACCTCCGACCCGAAGGTCATCAGCGTTTTTAACACCTTCCGATACTGCCTGCCTCGCGTATTTTTCCATCTGGATGTAGTAGAACTCTCTGAAATCATAAAAAAAATAACGGATGGCATTAGATTACAGAGATTAGATTGACGTTGTCTTTGTCGTTAACTCGAGAGGTTTAGATACGTGGGATAATTATAAAATCGCCTCAGTGCGCTTCATGGTTCTGTATGTCTTTGCATAATCTACTAGGGGTTGAGTTAGTAATGCGGTAAAGATAGACTCGCAAGATATACGCCGCCACTAATTAATTAAAGATCGATATACTAAAGAGCGTAGGGATGACGCAAGTGAGGAGCGAAAAAAGGCGTAGCGCGAGAGAAAAAAATTCGCTCTTCTCGTATTAGACTCTAAAGGTGAGTTCATTCGGAAAGAAAAAGCGTACGCGACGTCGCCCACATTTCAAAGGGTTGGGACGAACGCCTCTACGTTATGGTGTAACGAGGTATCGTCTAAGAAGACTTACTGTATGTAGAAACGCATACGGCTGCACGAACAGCGAATATGCCGACCAACACAGCGAAAAATCTCCCAGTGCACAAGTTTAGCATTTGCGTTCATTAATTAACGCCTTCAAATAAATCTAAGTTACTAATTGGCGGGTAATTAGTATAGTCAGGGTGACCTGACAACTTCTGACGAAAAGAAAAAGAGAAGAAAGAAAAAAAAAGAAAGAATAAGAAGCAAAGACAACCAAGTTAGATATTAGAGATGGATATTTTTGTGCAGTAATTAAAAAGTATCAATTTAACGGATGATGAGAAGAAGAATGAAAATCACGAGAGTCTCCTGGGGGTGAAAAGGAGATGGAAAAGAGGGTTGATTTCGTGTTTTACGTGTCGTGGATAAATAAGTCGTGCGACACAGATGCGCTGATAACTTGACGAGAGTTGCGGTTAGAGGAAATGAACGGCAAGACTTCAGTGCATTTTTCTCTCGGAATTCTCCACAGTATCTCCCTCAACGCAGTATTACTCTTAAAGTACATGTATACGCGCACAACCAGCCCCACGGGAAAATCGTAGTGACAGCCAGGTTGATCTTGCAATTCGAATCCCGCGGGATGCAAAGAAGCAGATGCACGCTTCAGTGGAAAGCTAGCATTCGCTAACTTGTGTTTCTCGATCCTTGTGAGCCGACGACCCTAAATGCCAACGAAGGAGTCTTTTGGTCTCCTTTCCACTCGGCGCTAATGCGGAGCAATTTTTAAGATTGCTTCCGCCTCAACGATCTTGTAATGATCTGCTACTTTGTGACAACCGACTGTGAAAACAAATCCAAGAGTCGATTTCTCCGGATTAAAAAATTACACGAGAATCGAACAATGGAATCTTTCAGTAGCAAAAAGTGTTTTTTGATAAAATTATAATTCCACAAGGAACTTTAAAATATCTTAAAATTCTTTGAATTACCTAAACCTTCTTAAAAATCTCTTCAAACTTCATGAAATCCTTTAAAATCCCATTAAATTGTTTAAATATCATGGAAATATCTTGTAATCCCTTTAAATTCCTAGGAACCTCTTAAAGTCCCTCAAAATCCTTGGAAATAATCTAAAATCTTTTAAATAAACTATAATGTATTATTATCAATAGATCAATTTCTATTTTCCTGACAGCTACTTGCATTTCCCCGAGATTTTCCTGATTTAGCTGAAAAATTTTTTTTTTCCTAACATTTCCCTGACTTCCCTGACATGTGGCACAGCCTCTTAAGTGAGGCTGAATGAATAGGATGCTCTGATATGATTGAGGTTCTTTAACTAAAGACAGCTTGTGGACCACTTATTAGTCCTCATGGGATATTAGCTGCTGAGAAGGTGGATGTGGGATGGCAGTGGTAGGCAGAAGCAGGGAAGAAGTGCCAGGAAGATGAGGAGTGGTTCGACGTTCGACGCTCCTCAATCCGTTGATCTCTCCGCCCCTTCGACAAGATCCTTCACCTAACCAGGCAGTCATTGCAGTCAGCCCGAGCTCTCAACGACCTGTCACCTGCTTCCATAATCCTTATTCACCCACCCATCGAACGCATTGAGGTTCGTCGAATTGCCAAGTATATAGGCGGAATGTGGTACGCAGATGCCAGATGAATGCCAACATATAGGATCTGCATCTCCACATACACTATATTAGCGAAGTGCCTAATTAAAACAGACACCCCAACACAGAAAGAAGCACGAGATGGATTACGGGCGCATAATGGGTTGTAAGAGTGCAAGTGAGACTGCACTAGATCCGTAGTCATTTGAGTACGACAAAAAGCTGAGTGCTAGAATTGCCACTCTTCGGTTGCACCAAGTGCGAGAAGAGCAGCAGCTGAGAGAGATGTAGATATCGAGGAGGAGGCTCGAGCAACGAAGAAAGAGAGGGTGAGTTGGAAGTCATTCATTATGGTATTGTATAATTAGAATAATAATAAGCTCTTCAGAGCCTCGGGTCTTCTTGCGCACCGTTGAAGCGGGGCGTCGCCAAGAGAGGGAGGAATTGATAGAGCGAGAGATTCAGCACGAGGGTGCTGATTATTAGCATCTAATTACGAGACGCTTCGTTGCCGATAAGAGGAACAAGAATGCTCAAATCCAAATGCCACCAAGCTTCTTCCTCAGAGAGACAATGCAAAGCTCGACTATTGAACCCACTCGTCCACGTTCTTTGGATTCTTTCAATTCCAGGAGAAAGAAGTGTTCAGAATGCCGCGTGAAATCAACAATAGACTTTTTTCAAGACGACGAAGCTTGGTTATTTATCCAATTTGGATCCGGTGTCCTCAATAATTAGGATATTCTTATAATATAGTCTCAGAATTTTTGCACCTTTTGTCACTTGATTTTGATCAATTTCTGGGGGGAAGCTTGAAAATACGTTACCGTTAGACTCTTAGAGGACACAATAGAAAGTGCGGCTAAAAGTCGTTTGTACCACGCGCCTCCCCTAAAGCTTCCAAGTGACTCGTTGAGACGTCGCGCTTCTCGTCTTACACTCTCCTCGTTCTCCATTCAAGAAACTTCGATTCTCCTCCTTAAGCCAACCAGTCCCTTTTAACGGTTATGCTTAGGTGGCCGACCTTCGACAATAGCTTGGCGTTTCCTTGCCTGATACTTCTGACCCTGAAATCTCACCCCTCAATCGCTGGCTTTCTTGTCGAAACTTTCCCACAGTGTCGTGAAGGGTTCGAGGGTCTGGCCCAGACCCCAGAAGGAATCTTGGCGGAGAGGATTCGCAAGATTTAACATTTTTCTTTCAGCGACGAGGGATCAAACTTTCTCAGATTATAAAGCAATCCGGAAGGAAAACGATTTTTTCTTAAATGTCACAATCAATCAAACTGTAGGGAATTAATGTGAAATGCAATTTAGAGGAAATGAAATATTAATTTACAGAACAGAGAGATAATTTGACTTTTCCATTGTGTGAAAAATTGTCGTGCGAAGAAAATTAGGGAATTTGCGGTGCTAAGAAGTGCGTTATTCTTACACTTGGAAGTAAAAATTTGTGCGTAGGTGTGAATGACTGGATATTTGAGGTCGGATGGAACATGTTGCAAATGTTTGCCCGGCAGAGCGTAAACGTCCATTCAGAGGGCGCGTTAAAAAAGGTGTCGCGCGGGGTCTTGATGTTGCACCCTTCTTAATTAGTAATTAACACTTTAACGCCATCTACTCAGACTCGCAGCGGCAGGCAGGCATCCAAGCATGCAAGCCAGAAACCGCATCGCAATGATTCTAAGAGAGGTATACGCGCACGCGCCGGAAAATCACGTAATTAAAATACAAGTTAACAAGTGATTACTTCGTTCTATTCCATGGCGTTAGCGAAGCAATTATCATGTTCTGGGGTATTTTTATGCCTGAGGGTTGTCGTGACTGTTAAAGGTAGATGAGGAGATGCAAGGGTAAAAGGAGGACCAGAAACTCACGAAAGAGATGCAGAAACAAGCCCCTTTACGGGTTTCTGTTTGACGCCTTTAGTTACATAGATTAAAGTATTCAAAAGAAAGGCCAGAAAGACAACAAGGAAAATCCCAAAATTTCATCCATCACTGGAAGTTTGGGAAGCTGCTGGGAGCCTCATTAATATCAATTTTTTTTTTTAAATCTTCAAGTTGTAATATCTGGGGTGGAGAATGGGTTGGATGTAATTTAATAGGGAGTAATCAAAGCTCTTTCGAGAGCGATTGTAGAATGATGCGCTCTTGGACCCTTCTCTTAGCTGTCTCGTCACCACCCTGCTGCTAAGCCACTTTTTTCCACGGCCAAGTTTCTAAGCCTCGGACAATCGAGCGCGATCGTATGGCAGATGTGCCTTCGACAATCAGTAGTAGCTGTGTTTCTGGGCCCGGGGTTGCCCTTTATAAAACAGGGAGCTCGAAGAACAGGGGGCCAGGGCTAGACGCTCGTGCGTGAGAAGGGAGGAGACGTAACAGAGCGACTGGAGAGAAAAAGAGAGAGTGAGAAAGCCATAGCAAGCAAAAGGGGAGTCCGCGTGCCGCACGCGCCAATCTTACAATGAGCACTTCGTGTGCCCCGTGCGTTTCATCCCCCTCTGCATCTGGCTGCCTTAAACCTCTTTTCTCTCTCATTCTCCATATATCTCATACTAGTTCGCCAAACTCCTTTTTTTTCTCAACCGGTTTCGCCAACGTGGCTGATATTCCAATCTGCTCGATCCATCCAATTATCCACTACAAACAATTACAAAAAGAAGATTGTCTTTGAGTAGATATTTGTGGAATGTTTAGAGGAAGAAGAATAAGAAAAAAGACCTTCCACCTGTTACCTGATCGAGGTGCACCAGAAGAAATAAAGAAGGGAGGGTAAATTCACTAAGAATAGAAAGAAAATGATGTATGCTAAAGGTTCACTTTCAAGCGAGGAGGCTTCTAGTTCCTAGAGCTCAAGGAGAGAGGGTAGCTCTCTCTTTCTCTCTTGAGGGGCGGGGGCAGCTGCTTTGAGCGGTTTCACTCTTCAGTAGCCGCGGACCACCCCACCCTTCAGTAACGGCTTTGCCCCCTTCTCACCCTGCTTCTCTCATGATGTCAGCAACGTATCGGACGCGATTCGCATTCTCACTGCACTTCGGCTTCTGCCAAGCATTTTTTTATTCGATCGATCGATTTACTCCGCTACCCACGCTACCACCCTGCATGCATCATGGTGCAGAGCGTCCTGCATCTTTATATTCAATCTTACGCTAGACATATTCTCCAGCAGGTACATACCTGTCTTCTATTGTCATTCTTTCCCCTCTCTTCTTTTCCTTCTCTTTTTCCCCTTCCCTTTTTCCCCTCTTCTTCAGAGACACGTGTCTCTGATAAAAATTCAAATTGGCAGTGTTGCCAATTCAGGGTGGCCACAAGATTCAATTTTTCAATTTCTCTGACATTTCGCTGACACATTTTTAAACTCTATAAAATCTTTTAAAAATCTCCTAAAATTCTACGGAATCTTGTAATATAAAAATATATTAAAAACCTTTAATATTCCTCGACAAAATTTCTAAAATTAATAGAAACCTCTTGAAAGACTTAAAAATTTTACAACCTTCGAAATCTCTGAAAATTCCCTGAAACCAAGTTTCCCGCGCTTATTTAAAATGTTGATTGCGTGCAGAAATTGGCGGTTGTCGTATTTGACCTTAAATTTGCACATCTGTTCCCGAAGCTCCTTGAATGCTTGCGAAATGACAATGAGGCAGTTAAGTCCTCGCCGCATTGACTGAGTACACACAGTGGGCTCACAGTAGAGTAAAGACAGAAAGGCTGAGGAGTAGGACAATTCTCGTACGTATTACGTACACAAGTAGTGCACTCCTGTGATACTCCCTCCTCGGTGTCCTTCCCATATCCTCGGAGGGACACCGAGACAAACGCGTACAAGTACGCAAGAGCGTAGGAGAAGGGTTGTCTAGGTTAGGGACTTGGAAAACATCCTTTGTCGAATACCCTACCGGGACCGCTCAGCCGCCCGGCAACTCGCTCAACTCGCTGAGAAAAAATCAATAATTCTTTGTTGTCAAGTTTGCCTCCTGTCATGCCAAGCTAAACCACATTACGCCGAGCCGGTCCGTCCGAGTGCGCGCGAGAGAACAACAGAAAGAAATAAGCAAAAGACAATACCACTTGGATCCAGAGGACACTTGTTCCAAGACATTTACCTCCAATCATCTCAAAATTCAAAATCTACTCTCCAGATCTCCTGATCAGATTTCTCTATTTTCTCTTGCGTCTCTTATTTCTCAGCTTACCATGTAGAAAAATATACGCGTGGTCTATATATAAGTCGAGGAGAGAAATAGGGAGAAAAAGGCGTTAGTGAAGTAGGAAATAAATTAGCGCACTCGCATGACATGTATCTATGAGAAAATAGACGGGCAGCTTTTCTAGTTTGTAGGAAGATAGATAGCAGGCAAAATTGGGGGTGACGAAGGGGTAACGAGCAAGGGAGTCCCTCTCAATCTCAATAGCACCCCATCTTTATGTTCCTCCCCACGCTTTTACTGTTCGAAAATGGTAAAAAGTATCGTGAGATCATCGTATGATCGGATCTATCGGCGACCGTTACGAAAAGCGAGATGAAGGTTAGAATGGAGGTGGAGAGAGAATGGTTTAGGGGCCAAACTGATGCCAGTGGGGCAGTAGGTTAGGTAAGGGTGCTATCAACCCTCGTAGGGATGAATCTACTAGCCTGTTCGTTGGGTAATAGTAAATAGGATTTCAAAGCAACTGTCGACCGCCAAGAGCCGGCAGTTGTAAATATTCTGGAGGATTAGGCTCTGCTTGTTAAACGCTTTCCCTGCAAGATTCGAGTTAGATTCTTTGGATATTTGTATGACGAGTATAATTGTAGAGTACAATTATGGACTATAATTTTAGCAGGGTGTGTACTAAATTTTGCCGACGAAATTTTAGAACATTTTCTGCATTTTTCTTCGTTTATAAATATAAGATCTCTCCTAAGATAGAATCATTATATGATGCATAATAATTTTTAAGAATTCTAATTTTAAGTACATAAGAAAAAAGTAACGCAAGTAAGGTTGAGTTGCAAAGAATGGATAAAAAATAAATTAGTATCAGTAGTCGTAGAACCTATTTTGACTAAAAAAAGGTGAAAAGGTAGTTTTTTAAGTGAAAATAGGTGAGAAATAGGTTTTTAAAGAGTTTCGGGATTTTCGGAAAATTCCAAGGCATTTTTAATCAGGAATTTTATGAGATTTAAAGTATTTGAAGATACTTTAAGTAATTTCAGATGATTTCAAGGAATTTTTTAAGAATTCTAAGAAGTTTTAGGATTTTCGAGAGATTTAATAAAATTTCAAGACATTTTAATGAGTTTAAAAAATTACGAACGATTTAAACTGAATTTAAAAAATTTGAAGGATTTGAAAAAATTTGAAGAAATTTCGCGGAGGAACAGAAGAAAAACCTTTAAACTTATCAATTATATAGTCAGTTATTATTAGTTCGAGAATAAAATCTGATAAATAACATTCCACCTAGTACGAATAAGGCACCCATCCGAGTAGAACTAAGCAAGATTTTCTTAACTCAGTTGATTAAATGAGAACCGTTAAACCATTTCATAATTTAATGATTCCACATATTATAAAATATAATTTTACCTCTAATAGACTTATAATATTACTTTCAAGGGGAATTTGCACGATTCAAAGAAATTTAAAGGATTTTAAATAAATTTAAGAGATTTCGAAGAATTCTAGTGATTTTAAGGAGTTACTAGGGATCCTATAATACACGGGACTTTAAGGTTTTTTTTTAACAAAATTAGAAAATAATTCAATAAATTTCAAGAGATTTAATAAAAGTTGCAAGTATCGAATAAAGATATTTAGATTGATTATTCGGAAAAGTTTTTTCAACCCGGAAATCCACTTCCTGCATCAAAACTAAGATCAAGGACAATTTCCCGATTTCCTTAACTTCCCGCAGAGTAGACATTCTGTATAGAGTATAGTTAAAAGTTGTGCTGAAAATGTTAAAAAATAAATCATAATTTGACGTACTTTGCGAGAACGGCTTGAGCACGTCGATGATGTCGTGAGGTTAATCTCCTCACGACAATGAATTTCGACGGCCTACTTGTCGCCCGTATAATAGTTTGTAAGATAGTCGTATAGTTACTTGCTGCGCCACCCGCATGAGCGGTTTTGCTTTCAGTACACTTAGGAGGTAACTTGACATATGGGCGATTTACATACGACGTTGTATAACTGTACTTAATGACCTATCGTCCCTGCCTCCATGAATCGAAAGCCGTTCGTTCCCCAATATTGCGCTTCTAAGAACGCGTTCTGTATTCTGAAGAGCAATGACGAAGCACTCGACAAAATAGGCTTCTTTGTAGAGCTTTCAAACTGCTGATATTCTTCTTGCAATCTGCTGAATGACAGCATTACGTTTTCAGAAAACTAGTCCGGATTCGAAAGATTTATGCCAAGAAAAGAGTCTTTTCTTGGAGAGACGCCAAATTAAAAGTAGTATCGTGTCAGTTCCTTTGTCAAAAGGATTTGGCAAATATTGCAATTGAAAATAGCTTCTAGGAAGATGACAAATTAATGAAAGAGAGAAAAGGAAGTATATTATGTTCTGCCTGAACCAAGTCGTTTGATCTGGCCTCATCGCTATGGTATAAAGGACATATGCAATTTACCTGATATCGTTTTAGTGACAAAAATATCGAATGACATGGAGACTAGACCCGCCGACACCAGTCTTTCTCGTTTATTGAATTCATTCGCCTTTCTCGTGAATTTTGCCTCCGTCAGGAGTATTATTTATTCACCCTGATTGATTTTTTTTTTTCGTCGATACCAATGTGTCTCATGGATTTACATTCTTTTGCAAACATTACAAATTCAGCAAGAAAAAACATAATATAGTGAAAACATGATTTTTAAATGCAAACTCGAAAGAATAAAATAGTTCTGTGATTCTGTTCTGGTGTTAATGAAAGTATTCTTTAGAGAAATGTAGGAAAAGAGTTTAATGCGATAATCGAAGGAGGATTATTTACTAGCAGAGTGCGAGTGCAGATTTTGCATTCTGAATTTTGCGAGGTCTGCAGCGAAGCGTCAGTGAAAGAGACCCGGATGAGATCGGAAAAGAGAGGAGGAAACAGGGGGTGAACGGCCAACAAGTAGGATGAGGTAGAGGGTGCAGGGGCTTGACGAGAGAGGGTTTTCAAACGAAATCAATTCAGAGTCGCTGTCCAGCCGAACGTTACCCCCGCGAGAGAATCGGATAAATGTTGGCCGAAATGCAGCAATTTCACGCCGATTCCTGCATTTCCATTTGGACACTTGAAGTCTCGCGAGAGAACTAACGTGTCGCTCTGCGAATTTCCAACCAACTTCACCGAACCTAAACACATTATATTTTTTTCCTCGAGAATATTTTTCCAAGTTTTGTTTGTTTTACACATGTTATGAATTCCGACAACTTCAGTCATGATATATAAGAAACTTTTCGAATTCCGACAATTAGAATGCGCAGAAAATTTTTTGATAAACGGTTTTTTGCGTTTTCCACCGCCAGTTGCAAACTAAATCCTTCATAGAGGAGGAGAGAGGGGCACGTGGAAGGGGTGGTTGGGCTTGCATCCCTGTTACCCCTTTCTACGTTCTGCCATCGCGGCGAGTACAAAGCCGATTAGGGCGGGACACTGGAACATTATCATTTCAACATTTTTCGCAAAGCCGATTGACTGCTTACGCCATTCTCGACGAAAATTTTTCATGTTATATTGAATTCTGGATTTAAAAAAATAATGTTTTAAAATCTTTCCTTTGTATACA
>CAJFCO010000097.1:1568244-1584399 GCA_904066015.1 Synergus gifuensis | reverse complement strand
GCGTCAAGTCGTGAGTATTCTCGACTTGGCGCGAGGATTTAAATTTTGATTTCACTTTCTATAAACGAAACACGTGCGTTCAAGCGCGCGCCTAATCTCGTATATATATATACAAGAATACATATATATATATATATATATATATGTAATCTTGTCAAGACTGATAATTTGAAAATTGTAGAAAATGAAGGGTGCTTTTGAGAATATATTTCGAGTTGAGTGTACGTTACAAGTAGAAGCTCATAGCGCGGGATTAGTCTTGCACTGGCGATGCTTACATCCCCAGTAAAGTCCCTCCATCCTGTGCAGCAATACCTCTTTCCCCTGAATGCTGCTTTTCCTTCTTTTACTCCACCCGGAATCCTCCCTCGAAACCGCATCCCTAACGTCCTACGCTGTTCCTCCCGCGATAGCCCTGCGGCCACCGCATTGTCTGCCGCCCAGCCAATACCCGTTGTGTGTCTCGTACTTGTGTTCATTATCAAAAAATTGGAAAAGGAACAGTGTACGAGATGTTGCCGCGACAGCAGGAACCCCTCTTAGTAGCTGCATCAGCCTTCCGGGATTGGCTGTCCAGCTTCTGCTTTCTCTTCATCCCCTGATGTCTCTCCTCCAATTGCCTGAACTTTGATTTCGCGAATAAAACCTCCACTCCCTATTTTATAACCTTTTTATATTTTATATATATATATTTATTTATTTATTTATTTATGTTTTATAATTTTGAGTTGAAACCCCTTGAAAACCTCCCCCCGAAAATGTTTATTTTTATACCTATTCTTCCGTTATTGCAACCGCTTAGCCTCCATCTGAATTTGTTTAAAAATGAATTTAATTGATTTGATTATCTTGAAATCTGAATAAATTGTTATTAATTGATTATTTAAATGAAAAATGAACTAGTTATCTTTTTTTGCACCTTAATTTGTTTTTCTTTCGTCCTTTAGAATTTAATAATTCTAAATTTATCTTTTATCTCATTAACCTCATTATCGTTTATCTTCAATTTCCTTTGTCGTTTGCTTTAGGTTAGCACTTATTTAAATTATCGATTATCGTTTTTAGCTAAAGTTTTATTCGACCTGAAACGTTTAATTAACGATCAATGATATTCTCTTTCGGAAAGTAGATTCCTTATGTTTCTTCCATCAGTTAAATTTGTTTTTCTTTATGGTTGTCTCAAGAAAAGACTGGCGCTCAAAAATTTCGATTATTTATTTTTTTTGGTCAATTAAATTATTTATTTGCCTAGATTCCTAGTCAATTAGTGTTCTTTGTAAGCTGCTTTTAAGAGACAATGAATTTTTATCATAAATTAAAAAGTAGCATTACACTCTAAAGAATACTTTTCATTTCTACGAGAATTTTCTGGTTTTAAAATAATTACACAAACAAGTCTAGTCTTAACGAGTCGCTCGCAGAAGAATGCAAAGGAGGCTGCTGCCTTGAAAGAATTAAATTTCCTTTTTGAGAATTAAGAAGTATACTAGTGAGTTAAGAATAACGTTGACTGAGAGTTCATTGAAGCTTGTCTTTGCGGCGCGATACTTTCTACGAGAGAAGGAAGAATGCAACCAAGACAAGCTGAGGTTGCTGTGGAGTTTGCAAGCAGTGAAAGAAAAAGGTAGGAAAGTAGAAGGCAAAGCCGGGTAGCGGACGAGGGTTTGAGTGAGAGGAAAGAAGGAAAGAGGTGGGTTGCGGGGGTGGAAGGGTTCGCTAGGCAGCCGAGCTATACGGGCAAGAGAGAGTCAAGCGCCACTAATTAGTGCCAAGAACGTAATTAAGTAATTTTTAATTAAGTGACTGCCGTTTACGCGCAGAACCACCGCGTAGGGTTGGTTCGCTCGATGGGGTACGGTGCTTCATCCGCCTCAACTTAAAGTGGATTTTCCTCCTGTCGAAAAAAATCTTCCCTCAAAAGCAGGTCAAAATCAATTCTCAACCACTTTCGCGAATGGTCCAAGAACCCGACGTACTCCGTTATGTATTTACGCGGGGACCAAAAGAAAGTGACTACCTTTTGCATAATTTATGTTAGTACAGATAACCTACTTTGATACCAAACTATCTGGATACTGAACTATCTGGATACCAAACTTGGATAGATTTTATAGCGTCGCCCAAAGAGGGTCTTAGGCGAGTCAGTGCTCAAAGAGTTGCAACTCCATTGTGCCGTGCAGTGAGTTTTTAATTAAGAAGATTCTCGAGATCTGAGGTATACGTACAAGACGGTTGTATGCGGTTTTCTGTATGCGCACGTATTTATACCTCGTGGTCGTGTAGACACCTACACCGAGTACAAATGCGAAGGACTTTCCTTTGTAAACATCGAGGGCCCTCGCTTTCTTTACCTCTCATTTTCCTTCGAGGAGTAGAGAAGGAAAAAAAGGAGAGAGAAGAGGCCTGAGAGAAGACGTACAAATAGAAAAAGAGATCAGGCATCAAGACCGCGGCCGAAAAGTCAAAGACCAAAGTTTTCTTCTTTTCATCAGAGAGTTCCAAATACGGAAGCGCGATACATCCTGACTACCCCTTTTCTCACCCCTACCAACCGCCCCTCCACCTCTAAAAGCTTTTGTCTCAAAGGATTCGTACTTGCTCATTTCGCCAGGATCCCTTCTTTCTTTCAAGGGTCTCGGGAGAGACGGATAGAGAGTTACTGCAAAAGATGAGCGAGAAAGATAGATATTGGTACTCTTGTCTCAGACGTGCAAGAGACACAGGACCCCTCTTAGGCTTGTTTCTTTTTTTTTTTTGTTTTGTTTGAAAAAGTGCGTCTTCGTCCCATGAATGTATCGTCAACGATCTCTTTCGAAATCCCTCTGGAACGAGGGAATCCTTCTTTATGCGCGTTCTTGCGTAATCAAGGACGAGATTTTGGTAAAAAAAAAAAGATTTAAAATGAGGGAGATGAGAAACTGGAGAGTTTGAGATACTTGGAGAGTAACTAGGAGAGAGAAAGTAATAAAGGAGAGAGCATAATAATTACAAGACTCCCACTTACGTCCTTCCGGCAGTGCGCCCGGAAGCTCACATGCTCTTCAGTAAGTATGAAGAGAATGGTTCGCGTAAGCCGGCTATCGTCTCATTGTGTGCGCAAATATCTGCATTTGCATCTGCATATGCATATACAATTCTATGTGCGTATAGTTGAGCCAACATACTCAGGTATTTCAGCCCAAGCCTACCTCAAGGCTCGAATTTTCTCCACCCCCTCGAGTAGGCTTATCCCTCGCAATAAGAGAAAACTCGAGCTTGCCCAGCATGTGTGCTCGAAACCATATACGGACCCACCTACCAGAGCAACCAAGCAAAATAAGAGGCAGGTACACGCGTGACTGTCGCGTCTAGCCTTTTCGCTAAATGGTCCTCTCGCCGCTTACTGCCTTCCAGCTTCCCTGCTTCCCTGCTTACATACCACTGCAATCTTGTGGGATTAAAAAACACCCGTCTAGGAGAACATACGGCCCGTGTGTGGAGATTGCCTCTCTCGTTTGTAGTCAAGATTTCGGTAAACCGCCTACGTCGCTTTTAATTGGACGCTCTCTTTCAGCCTTTTCCAACGGCGCGACTTTCACGAGTACCTTCTGTTTGCTTGACAAACTCGCTGCAAGGAAAAACCGATTTCCAAGGGAGAAGAGATCTTGCCAAGATCTTTTCGACTTTTTTTTTTTTTTTTTTTTTTTTTTTATAACACAGGTGAATTTAATCTCTCCCTTCCTAGAGAAGAAAAATGAGTCTAACAATTTATCTCAGATTATATTATACATTTTCCTCGTATTCCTAGATACTTTTATTATGTTAATTGATTATGAGGAAGTTTTTACCACTGCGGAATATTTCAAGGAAAGAATATCGGTATATCCATTTTCCGACAAACACGAAGGCCTGAAAGAAAAAGAAGAAGAGCGGTCTAACGACCGGTCACGTGTGCGACGAGTAGATAAGAACGGAGGAGGAAATTTGTGTTTAGAAAATTACCTCGTCATTACACCTCCCTTACGAAGTGGTTTCACGCAGTAATATTCACCCACGAAACGATGAACGCGTGATAAGAAGCGCTTCGAAGGAGAAGAAACACGAGCAACGCGTCCCTTTAGTTGTCAATGGCTATATCTTTATTGACAATACAATCTTGTTTTCGAAATCAACATTTCCGGAACGTCAAGACTGCGACAAGAGAAGAACTGTTATCAGTAAAGCGCAAATAATACATACTTTCTACTTCGGACACGAAACTAGGGAAAATTATTATATTAACCTCAGAAACAATACTTTATGCTTTTTTTTATACTTGCTGAAAGTTTTACGCTATTTTATTTTCAAAGTAATTTTGTGCATTCAATATTCAGTGTATTCAATACTTTACAATCTTTTCCAAGTTTCTGTAGGAATAAAAGTCTTTGAATGAGGCTGAGTCTTTTAATATATCGGAGGTTTGATATATGAAAGCTTGATGAACGTAAATGGTGGAATTGACGCAATAAGGATTTTCATATTTAAATAGCGAAGGAGGTTTCGTGCGAAGCACAGCCTCGACCGAGTCTATGTCGTGTACGTCCGATGTCCATTATACGACATAAAATTCCTTCCATCCCGAAAGATATGATCTGGTCGTACTGTCGCGTGTCCTGTCGTGAGATCTGATAACTGGCTAACCACAGTCCACGGTTCTATCTCTTTTTCCACCCCCGTCCTCAACGACCCCAATCACCCTACGCGAACGCTTTATTCGACGAAGGTTGTCAATAATTCTAGCCATCAGATGACACACCAGATACCCTTTAAGACATCTAACATCATATAAAATCGCCACAAAAGTGACCAATGAAACTTTTTTTCATTTTTAAACATATTCATCAGCAGCAAAGAATAAATCAGCTAGTGATGAGACATCGAAGGCAAAATGTCAAGCTTACCTGACATCGTCATCGAAATTTACCGACATCAGTTTCAATTAATTCTTATTTGAAACTTTAAATGACCAATAAACTGTAAAACGCAAACTTCGACTCTGAAAGGGTGGCCACAAAATTCAATTTTTCAATTTCCCTGACTTTTCCCTGACATTCAGACAAATTTACCTGACAGAATAGTATAACGTGAACAAATTTTCAATAATAATACTATTGAAAAATTCCTAGAAACGTCATATTTTGTGAGATCTCATCAAATCATAATCAACCCAGAGAATCTCAAAGAGTAGAAATTCTTTATAATCCTTGGAAATCCTTAGCAAGTTTCTAAAATCTGTCAATTAAATTATCAAAGCTGTATATGTAATACGATAAAATTAAAATAGCATTAATGTCAATGTCTATTTTTCCTGACAACTACTCGCATTTCCCTAACTTTCCTGAATTCTCTGAAAAATGGCTATCCTGCTCTAAACATCAAAAAGAAAACATGGAATCCATGTTTAACATCGATATTTCTGATATTATCAATGTTGATGTCCTATCACTAATATCATCAGCAAAAGTTTGGTTACAAAATTCTAGGCCTTTTCCACCCGGAAAAGGTCTCTGATATTATGGCTCTGATATCAAAATTGAAACACTGGCAAAGATAAAATAAGATAAATACTTTGATAAATAGAGATAATTAAATATAAGTACTATGTTTTTAAGGGTAGGTTTTCCAAGCTCTCCAGCACCACTGATTGAAATATAACTTCTGAACGATTGGAAAGCTATAATAATGTAACATGATCGAGAGACATGTTTCTGCTAGGCATTTAATATCGGTAATTTGAGGAGGTGGCTGAGGAGGGGGTGGCTGGGGGATGACTAGTTCTCGTGACAAAAGTACAGCGGTGTAAAGGGGGTTGGTGTACACACGTAGGAGCGTAGAATAATGTAGCGAGGCATTTCCGCATAGGAAGCCGTGCATTAGGCTATCAGATCGAGCACGCTCGACAACGCCTGCTAGAAAACGAGGAGGAAAAACCCCGGTAAACCCTTACGTGATTAGCCGTCGAAGGAACAAGGGAAGGCGACAAGGGTTGGGGGTAACGAGCGTGCGTTGAAATGACAAGGGACGTTTGGACGAACGGTCATTACCTACAGACAAAGACAAGACAATGATTTCAAGCTTCTTTTTTCATGTTATTCTAGGGTCATTGAAATTAAAATCCAGGACGAAGTTCACCCTTGAGGCAATAACATAATTATCTTTAATTAATCTAATTAAACACTGATTACATAATTGAAAAGAGATAACTCTTGAATTCAAGTCTTAGGAGACTCACATTCATTTGCATTCCAGGCGATCGATTTTCAGGAAAAGGAGAGGAAGAATGGTTTCTGGCCTTCAGTTTGGGGTTTACATCGTTTTCAAAGGAATGTATGCAAGAGTTTATGTTCGTGTATCCAGAGTCGAGTAATCGAGAATACGAAAAACATGCCACACCGGAAAAGAGGAAAGATGCGTGATGATTCGACAAGGTCGGAGGGAGATAGAACTCTGCTTGAGGCCGACAACAGCAGCTTGTACTGGAATATATTCGAGTCATAATTAGCTTTGTGTTCATTGCGATGAAACTCGCTGGACATACGAAACTTTTTAATTTATCCTCTACCGCCTTTCATTTGCTCCGCGGTTGCTAGGGAAGAAGTTTGGGCAGAAGTATGAAGTACGTGTTAAAAGGAAATGGTTGCAACTCGACAGCACTCGTATTTTTACGACTCGTTGTGTCACGATGCAATTAAGTACTCACGTAATGCGCTTAAACTTATCCTTGCAGTGTCTCGCTTGTATCTGGACATACTTTTAAGAGACTACTTTATCCACTCAAGTATCGCTTTCTTTTAAGGTATTAGTGTTTAATATTTCGACTAACCACTTCTTCAATACAAAAATTTGGGGTTTTATAATATTCTAAATCTAATTTAAATGACCATGGACTTGAGCTATAAAGTTTGAAGAAAAAGACGAGCGAGGTATATAACAAATAAGTTGAGGTCACAGGAGGGCCTTCGTCTATTCTCTATCTTGGATCTCTACCTACTCAGCCTAATTATAATCAGACTAATGCCTGGTCAGCATGTAGGTAGCATCCTACAGCTACCTGTCGCGGTGTAGATACGTTACTTACTCGACTACTCGGGGGAGGGTAATTAAGATTCGGACACACCCATTGAGACTCTCTTGGGCTCTGACCGCCTCTCTAAAAGGGAGTGGTCGATCCCACGAAAACCTCGTTCTCGTTTGCATAAAGCTCGTAAGGACATCTTCTGTTCGCGGGAAAGAATTTCACTAAAGATCTTTACAAGTTCGATTCTCAAAGAATCTGAATTCCCGAACATGCTCAACCTCAGTAGATCTGAATCCCAATTGCCCCGATTTCGAAGAACATGTTCGTGATGCATATAGAAGGAAAATGAAATGGGTACTCACCGAAAGTTGGAAAACCACTTGACGAGCTGCGCGGTGTTATTTTTGTTGAACTTGATGTCGGGAAAGTACATCTTGAGGACAGCTGAGGACGGATACCTCACCCAGAAGAACATCAGCTTCGCCTTCCTGAGATGCATCGGCGTCAACGTCGACGAGTGCACTGTGGTTAAGGAAATACATCTAATATTTTATTAATCTTATAGTATCTTGATCAATTTATAATCCACATTCGAGTTGGAACATGAGTATTATAATTCAATCAATTGATGAGAATTATCTAAGGCCAACGACTCAAATAATGAAGCAATAAATGATCACGCAAATGGAATCGAATCATGCAAAAATCTAAAGACTGACGAGTTTCTTTCTGTCTGCGGATATCTCAAACTTAATCGTGTTTTCCTTCGTATCAAATTGGATTAGAAATCGTACAAGCTGTGAGAGTCGCGAGGGCAGGGGTCTAATGTTCTGTGGTAGACCTACGATTGGCCGCATCCTCAACGGAAGCCTTACCGACTCCTTATCTGTAATAGGATCTCTTGATGTGGTTTCATCGCATTCTTATTCGACTTGATCCGCGTATCTTCCCCCTTTGAACTCTACAACTTTTCGTTTGTTAAACTTTTCCTACGACTGCTCTTTTTCCACTGGAAAATGTGCCCCGGAAAACAGGTGAGTCACAAAACACGTGCGCCAAAAATCAGGTTATCAAAGACTGAGTGCTTTCTGAAATATTATCATATATCCCGCTTTCCCGTTTTGCAATGGGTAATAACGAAGGGAATTTGTTCAACTCTTGTGAAAGTAGTCGGCGTTCATTGCACGCACTGGCGTCAATGAAATACCTATTTTGATGCATATTAAGCCCAGAGCGAATCCGTCGAAACAGGCTTCTGACGTTACCGTTGCTCGTAGAACTACCGCGCGCTCGACCTACCTCACTAGGGAAAAATGCGCCATTGATTTTACATCAAAGGCCGTCTAAAAAGGCGGCAAAGAACCTCGTGTACCGATCGAACGCTCTGCCATACGATGCAGTTCCGATGCACCGTGCTCAATCGGCCTACGTTCCACCCCCATCTTTCTGCAACCCGATCTCATGGCACGTTGGGTACCCTTTCGAAATTTCCCGCCAAGGCGTTCTACGACAAGGTGATCAGGAAAAAAGTGCACACCAACTGATGCGGCAAGATCAGGTCTATTCGTGGAGTCGTCTGATGAAACTCGAAAATTTTCATACACCAGAGAAAAATACACAGAAATTGATGAAAAAAATTTCCGAGAATGGGGATGGAAAAATGTTAACAGTTGTGAAATAACCCTTGGCAAGAAAGTTTCAACAATCAACACGAGTACTGAAAAGAGTCAACGGAGGGTCTTCTATCTTTCGTTTCGAGGATAAAATTGCAGGAGGGCAACCGAGTAGGCAAAGAACTTTAGACTTACCCCTTGTTGTCGGACAAACTCTGCTCGTAGGTGCAGCCAACAATAGCCTAACTCTCCGGCAAACTAATCTAACATTCGTCCAAACTACCTTAACTTCTCCGAGCCAGTTTGCATCGCTCTTTCCGGAAAAATCCTAGCTAAAGTCTAAAGTTTCCAAGCTTTCGCGTACTCTTATCCGCGAAACATTTCTAAGCAACGTAATCGTCTGGCTTTCCGAGAACCTTCCGCGTGCACATTTTCAATTGCATTTCTTTTCCCAAGTCTATTTTTCGCGGCGTATCAAAGATCCAACTCTAATGAAATATGATTTGGCAAGCAACTAGTTAAAATAATTCTATAGATGAAAAATAGATGAAACTTCATTAACAAGGCAATTTGATTAAATAATAAAATATAGTAATCTAACAACTACAAGATTCGATTCCTGATGGTGTCAGCTTTGAGACATTATTAATTCAGTCTTTCAATATAACTTTGAATCTAGTTTTGTGAGACTAATCATTGAGTCAATTATTTTTTTTGAGTTTAGCTTTCTTCAAGTTCTTCAAGATTTGAAATTCTTTGCAATTAGCATTAAAAAGGATATTGTAGGCTGAACTCCGTCGAAACTGATATCACCGGAGTTGCAATCGCTACCTCGGTCGTTGCTGTCCATCCTGAGATGTCCATAGTCCGGGCTGCCGTGTTGCGCTGCCGCAAGAAGAGCAGGATGCAACATAGCGGGGGGATGAGGCAGTGGAGGTGAATCCCTGAGCTCTACGCCACTGCCCGGTGGACTTGCCGGAAGATGGTGAGGCCCTGGTGGTGGTACCTGACCCGGATGTCCCGGATGAGTGTTGAAGAACGGCGAATACGGCGAGAAGACTTGACTCTCGTGGAGGCTTGGGTTTGGTATCGCCACACTCGTTGGTAGGGACACTGGCAGCATCGGCGTGTGGTAAGCTCTTGGAGGCGGGGGCGGTGGAGGACTATCGCTACCACCCTGGGACACGGAACCCTCTTGCGCTAAGATTCTCGACACTGTTCTCGGCGTAATCCTGGTATCAGTCACCTGAGAAAACAACTGTTTCAATATATATCTTTACTAAGATGATCCAATTCAAGTTCTTAAAATTATACACGTATTACTAGTTTTAAAATTAATATATTTTGCAACGAGATAATAAATTGACAATCAAAAGAGAAGTAGCTTGCTTAGAGTAGTTTGCTTTTTATTAGTGATAACTTTTATGAGTTTGTAAGTATGATAATTAGTATAAGTGATATAAGAGATGTAAGAAACTCACCTTATGACGTTTCTTCTTCGGCGTCATGACAAGCGAAAGGGCTTCGTTTTGTTCGGAATCCCTGCTCTCCCTGTCGTCGTTTCTCATATTGCAATATTGTTCACGTTGTTCCCGCTGCTGTTCCCGTTGCTGTTGTTGCTGCTGTTGTTGCTGTTGCGCGTGCATCGAAGCCATTGCGTATATCGAAGATGGTTTCGGGGTTTGAAACATTCCGACACTTGGCCTGACATGCGGGGGCAGTTGGTTAATTTGATTAAGGTTATTTTCGGTGGGGCCAGAATGTGGACCATGGGGACCACCACCCATGGGGCCGATGGGGGGAAATCCCGTAGATTGTGGAGGCGGGGGCCCACCGTTTAGGGGCCCCCGTAGCCCGTTTGGGCCTCCAGGTGTTTGAGGTGCTCCCCTGTCGACAACTTTCGTCCTTGGTGACTTCCTCTCAAGAACTTGACTCGCCAAAATTTCTTTACTCAACTGTTCACTGGCAGCTTGCACAGCTTCACTCTGCTTGCCCAGAAACCTTCTGTGCGGTGCGTACCTCGCAAATATGCTATCAATGAGAGTTGACAGGGAAGAGGTGATTTCGGTTTTTAGGGTGTCCGCAAACCCTTCGAGGTCTGCGCCTGTAATGACAGGCCCCGAGGAACTCGCAGTTACTGTAGCCCCTCGAAAAACATTTAACCTTTCTTGGAAATCTTTGTAGTCTTTATGCAATAGAGGTGTATTTGGAGCTTGCAGCTGAGGTGTCTGCGGAGTTGGTGGTGCAGTGTTGTTTTGGCTCGGTTGTTGGGACTGACTCGACAACTGAGGTGAGTTTTGCTGATGCTGTTGCTGCTGCTGTTGTTGTTGCTGCTGCTGTTGCTGCTGCTGCTGCTGCCTGGCAGCCTCCTGATGCTGTTTCATCCTTTCGAGGGCAGCCTGTTGTTGCTGTTCGAGGTAAAGTTTGTGATAGACGGCTGCTGCCGCGACATGCGGATGATCGGGCGGCAAAGTCGCGAGGCCGTTATAGGGAGGTGGATGAGGTCGTGGTGGTCTTGGTGGGGGTTGAGGTTGAATTTGTGGACTAGGTGGCGCGTCTCCGTTTTCACTCGTTTCCACTTCCATTTTACTGGAAAGCTCGTTGTATTTTTGTTGCATTTCAGCCAATTGTTCATGCAGACTCCTAAGTTGAATTTTGAGGTTATCTCGTTTTTGCCTAATCGGTTGCGGATCCTCCTCCTCCTCGCTCTCCTCCTCGTAGTCCATTAGGGAGTCGGTGACACTGTGTTGGAGAACATGGTGAACCGTTTGCTGCTGAGGCTGATAAAGTTTCCGTTTCTTGCAGCCGTTAACAGTAGCTGGCTGAAGAGCCGGACTGCTTCGCATTGTGCTAACGATGTTCTCCACTCGAGCTCGTTTGATTTCTGTCGTGGGCGAATTCGTTTCTGTTTTAGGAACGATTGGGCAGGGTGAATTACTGGGACTACGCTTAAGGTTCATCGAATCCTGCATCTCCTCTTTGACAGATACGGATGCCGATTGTGGAGCTGAGGGACTGGATGGAAGGCTTTGCTCACAATCCGAACCGTCCAAATTTGCACCGGGTTCCATACCAGCTTCGGCTAACGCCTCATCCATGGCGCGTTGAGCCGAAGCCACATCTTCCGCACTATCTTCAGCATCTCCTGGCATCACGCTCTCGCGGTCACTGTGGTTCGCATTATTCACGACATTATTGCCATCAACACTGTCTTCGCCGCCACTCTGCACTGTTCCACTGCGCGCACTGTCACTATTCTGCTGCTGATGTTGATGCTGCTGAGGACTGTGCTGCTGATGCTGTTGGGATTTAAGTAAGTCTGTGGTGGTGTTGTTATTGTTATTGTGAATACTGTTGTTATTGGTAGGTTGATCCTGCGCAGAGAGGGCATTGAGCTTGTGCGTCTGAAGTAAGTTGCGAAGCATGTGAGGCGCTAATTCCGCCGTGGTGAGTTCGTCACAGTTTACCACAGCCCCCTGTTGCAAATTAGCGGCAGACTCCATGCCGGCACCAGTCATTCCGTGGCTACCTTCAAGAGGCGATCCTCCGGCGTCGCTGGCTTGCTTTACCTGTCGGCCTAAGAGTTCGTTAAGCATTTTGGGAGGGCCGAAGCCCGTTGCCCCAAAAAAGCCGAAGGCCGCGTGGGCGGAATGCTGCTGGGCTGCCGTAGGACCCGTCGTTGTTGCACTGAGATGACCTTGACTTCTTGGCACTCCAGACTGTTGCTGGAGTTGCTGTTGTTGTTGAAGGTGCTGTTGTTGCTGTTGTTGTTGATGTGATTGTTGAGTTTGTGGATGCGATGCACCGTTACCACTGAATATCGCACCGTAAAAACCACCGCCCGGAAAAGAAGGCCGCGAGGTAAAGTTCGGTATACTCGAGTAGCTGTTACGCGGTTCGCCGGCGTCCACGCGCTGTCTGGTGCGCTTCTGCTTCTTCAAGAGTTGCTGTTGCTTACTGTCCGTGGTTGCTCCGTAGAGGGCGAAACACTCGGTCTCCTCCTCCGATGACATCATCAGCCGTCTGGTTGGTCGGCCCCCCGAAGGCCTCTGCTTCCCCTCCCCGCCAGGGCTCCTTGTCACCCCTCCCCCTCGCGCTTGAATAGCCCCTCGTGGCTCGGCGCGCTGCTTCTACTACCGTTGATGCTTCTACACGGTACTTGTACCCCCTACCACCTCGGCAGCTGCTGCCTCGTTCCTTCGAACAAGGTCTCCCCACTTCTCGGCCGCCCTCGAACTCCCTCTCTACGACTCCTTCTCCTTTACCTTCTCCTTCGTGGACTACTGCTACTGCTACTGCTACTGCTGCTTCTGCTGCTGCTGCTGATGCTGATGGTGATGCTGATGCTGATTCTGATGCTGATGTTTTTCCTACTTCACCCTTTGCCCAGCAGCTTCTTCCTCTGATGCTGCCGCCGCCTACGATGACGACTCCAGCACCCTTTCTTAGAGTCCTTCTCGACTCCTTGTCTTCCTTTCTTTTCGTTTCTTCTTTGCCCTTTTTTTCTTCTTCCTTGGTATCTTTCGTCTCGTCTTGCTCCACCGCCTCTTCTGTCTCTTTTTCTTCTCCTTTTCACTATTCCTTGCTCCACACCTTCCGCCGTGGAGTTGATGCCAACAGCTGATGCTGTTCCGTGTCTCGGTATCGACGAATTGTTCTCAAGTCGAAACCGCGACGATTCTTCAAAGGAATTGGCTCGTGGCCGAGGCTAGTGCAGTAATCTTTACTTCTGCCGCTGCCACGACGGTATCTACTTGCACTTGTTTTGCTACTCTTTGATTTGTTCTTATTGTTGTTGTTGTATTTGTCAATGATGTTGCTACCGTTGATTATTGCGAAAAAAGCGGCTGGAGCGCTCGCTGGCGGAATCCTCGTGCTCCCGCCTGGGAGCTGCATCCTTCGAGTTCGCCAAAGGGCTAACTGCCCCTCGCTCCCTCGTCTCGATTATCCGCACTTTTATAGTATCCGTCTGAAACACAAATATCATTTTCTTATTATTATTTATTCTCATAACTCCACTTTTACAGCAAACATTATATGTTATATTAAATATATTAAATATATTATATTAAAGATATTAAAAATGAAAAAGGCACTTAAAAGTTAGCGACTTATATACGCCACTCGATTCAGAGATATATATCTAGCGAAATTGTACACTTTATCTTTTATTCAATACGATAGATAATTAATTGATCGGTTTCTCCAAGATATGTTAAAAATTACACTCGTTTATTATTCTCCCGGCTTAAAGTAACTTTTAAATACCGAAATTATACATATGACTTGTATGACATGCAAAGTCTGTAATTACGATAATTATATGTCATTACAAACTTATTATGAAAATAAGGCTCTGTGGATATTCTTAAATATCGTAAGAAAGTCTTTCTTTTCAAGTCGGACTCTAAAAAGTTTTATGTTTTTACTGACTGAGAGAAGAATTAAGAGGGCATGGAATCAATTGTACCGATCATAACATATACATCTTTATGTATATGTTACCTTTCTCTATGGGGGATAGACATGCAAAAAGGAAACACATAATTTCTATATGCCAATAATAAATATGCTATTTATAAAATAAAATTGGCTCAACAAAAATACAAAATAATCGTGGATTTTAAAAAATTGCGTACCTAGTTCCCTTCATACGAATATAAATAACAAACGACATGATGGTGAATCGATCTACGTACAACCCTTGCAATTGAAAAGAACTCGGTCTGGGTAAATTAGCAAAGTAGTTGAAAGAACATCGATTCCATTTGTAAAGCTTGTCCGAGTGTACGATAATCTCAGAAGTACACGAAATAAGAAGAAATAAGAAGAAAGAAAGCAGTACTTTCGCGAAGGTATATATAGCTTTATATTCTTAACTTGAATATCGAGGGTCGGTTAAGCAAAACCTGGTGGTATTAGAAAAAGAGGATCGAGCATTTTCAAGGACTGTCTGTGTCTCTGACTATAAGAAAATTACTCCACAGAATATCTTATTTGCTAAAGTAGTTTCACTAAGTCGCCGAGACTCTTCTTTCGCTTAACTACACAGTTCGATAATCGCCAAAAGAAATATAAAACAATTGGTACTCTCCATTTAAGTTCGACTTGGGGAAATAAGGATAATAACGCACTTATAAACTCTCAGTTTTTATCCCTCTTTTTCCAGTCTTTTGTCTCTTAATCTGTTTTATCAATACATTATTTCGTATCGAATAATTTCTGTAATTATTTCTCTGTTATGAAAATAGTCGATGAGCGGTTATCGAATGTCCTTAATCGATAAATTGTACATACATTGTCGCGCTTGGGAGAAATAGATGCGCTTGCATGTTTGAGAATATGTCCTGAGTTTAGGGTGCCTGTTGTGTGTATACTAGACAGGCGTTGATGGTATACGTGAATGTACACTATATGTCGGTTGTAGTACGCAATGCGTGTATCCGAAGCAACAGCTGAGCAGTTCAAACCACCTGCCCTCGATAGTCCAACATATACCACAGCTTACCTCTATAGGCACGAGCCAAAAAGTCAATATACAAAGTCGGTCGAAGAAAAACAGATTTAACTATCATACGTTTTCATTAAACGAAAGACAAAGCTGCATTTTTCATTTCAAATAGTTACAATCCAGATATTTTGGAGAAAAATAGAAGACTATCAATCGCTGGCAACTGTTATCTACGATTTGTCATAAAAAGCGCGGTTATCGAAGGAAAAGTAGGAGAAAATAGTGGACGATCAGATTAAGTTTGGTATTGTCGATAAGTTATCTGGATTCCAATTATTTGAGGAGCGAGAGCCGCGTGTGGTGCGACATATGGTGCGATCCCGAGGACTCGTAGAACGATAAGGTCGAAAACACTTTACCTGGGGAAGCTTCGAGGGGGGCCATCGTAAGCCTCCCCATGCACACCTTCCTCTGTACTTCCCTGCGAGCCTCCATGCGTGAGACAGGAAAAAAGGTGCCCTGTCGGAAATGGCTTTAGGAACTCGTTCTCCGCCCCTCAACCTCGAGTCGGAAGTAACCGGAAAGCTAATTACACGCGAGAAGCGTGTTCACGGCGATGAGCACCTAGAACGCGCGTGTTCGCTTCGTATTGTCATCACCGGACGATAGACGAACACACATTTACAAATACATCGGTCCTGCGAGACAAACCAAGTTACAGCTACGTGCTCGAGCAGAACTTTCTGTGGGAGGAGGCTGCATTGTCTTCCGGTTACGGCTGACCTGGTCCAAATTTTTCAACCTTCGCTCTTTTTATTTTAACATCCGAATTTTATACTTCGATGCACGAACCTTGCTTCCGACGAATTTCAGAATTAATGATTCAAGTGTTTATAAAGATACAAATTCCATTATTTCATTAAGATATACAAATTGCTTTTTTGAGGAATATAATTGAAGTACTCCCTAAATTTGAAACAGTAAAAACTCACTTATTCACAGTAAAAGTGGAAGCCTAGAGACTGTCGGAAACAGTGAAAACAAATTTCACTGTT
>CAJFCO010000097.1:1548646-1567844 GCA_904066015.1 Synergus gifuensis | reverse complement strand
AACAGTGAAATTTGTTTTCACTGTTTCCGACAGTCTCTAGGCTTCCACTTTTTACTGTTTCAAATTTAGGGAGTAATCCATAAAAACATAAGAACTCAAACATGAATCTTGTATGTGACTGACCCGGTTTGGATGATTGATGTAGGGGATTGCACCCGACTTAGCAACAATCATTTCCTGCGCGTCATGCGATGTTTAACGCTTAGGCAGGTGATTCGATTTTGAAGGGTGATTAGAATCATTGAAGTATTATAGATAGAACTGGACGAGTGAGTGCTATCGAGATTAATAATTTTTTTAGTTTTTCCGATTCCCGTACTTTAATTGTAAGATGGTCAGTCTGAAAGGGCATGAGGAAAAGTCTATGGGGTCATATATATATAATGCGAGAGTATCTCTGCCGAACTCCTGCAGTTAACGGACTTCCAGCCCAGGTGGCCATTGTTGGGAACTATTGGTTGTTCAAGAGAGCTGATAATGCTGAATATCCAAGTTTGGTAATTAACGAAGAGAATTAAGTGTACCCGACCTTCCATACAAGACCCTCTTAATTTTTTTCACTGTTCTTTAAAGGGTTCTTGAATCGAGATTGTTAACCAAACATTGTACAAGTCTCGAAAATTACTCTTTTTAAAAGTAAAATATAAAAAATCGTCTAATTACTGAGTTATTTAAGTTTAAAGTGCAAGCGAGCGAAAGGTACTGTTTTACACAGAGTTCTAAGTGTTATTATATTTTCTTTTTAAATTTTATGCTGGGAAAAATAGTTCTCATGTAACACATTTTTCCCTGAATTAGAACGCAGTTTACTCGTAATTGTAAACACGGGTCTCCCAGTATTTAATTTAATCTTAATTTACAACACGAGGAGTGAAGTAACGCGTATTCAGATAATGATGCAGCACCCGTGTAAGCATTCACGAGGTAGGAATATTTCTGGCCATTTATACAAAGTATACATTAAAGGGATGATAAAATAAATGTGACAGTACTTAAGGAACATGTAAGTTGTAATTTAATTTTAATTGCCATTTTGAAATTTATTTTAAGCATGAAGCATTAATTAAATTTTTGAAATTAAATTAATTAAATTAAAGTTTGAATTTCACATTTTTTTTATAGAGTTTTCAAAACGGGGATGAATTTCGTGATGAATAGTAAATTTGATATGAAGGAACTTTCATAAAATCTAATTAATTATAGGTATTTTGAATAGAAATACTCTAATCATATAAAAACGTAATTATATTAAGCATTTATCAAGAAAATAAAAAACATTTTTAACTTTATTAGTACAATTTAATATAATTATTAGGGAATTGATAAGCAGATTGAAATTATTTACTAGCTATATTTTCCAGAAATTTTTTACAGTGTATTTCTGATCATAAGAGACAAAAACTTTCCTTGCTATAAATATAGAGTACTACTAGAGGAAGTGAATACGAGTCTCACGACCTGACGGAGGAAGTCGAGAAGGATTGGCCTAATTTATTTATTCACCCCCTTCGACTTATTCTAGTTTGGTCTCTGGACTGTCTTCCTGTTTGGTTCGTGTAGGATTCAAAAAGAGTAGATATCACATGTGCGTACCCCATATGGTGGACTGTGCACCATAGAGTTTACACCGTGTGTCGACATGTGCATCGGAATTTCACCCCCTGTAGGTGTCACGTGGTTAATGTCCAAATGAGCGGGAGTTATTCGCAGGGGGTAGCATGGGAACTCAATTGTAGGCATTGGCCCATGTCCACCATACGAAGGAACTCAGTATAACGCAGCTAGTAACCCATCGTGTTGCTTCCCCTTCATCATAAAATTATTGTAACATTCGTTTCATTATTACCGCGTCACTTATTCGACCCCACGCCAAGGGTACAGTCGCACACGATCAAACGTTAACTATATGTACACACCCCCGCACTTTGTATTCACCCCTGCACCTACATACAGGGCATAAATGCCAACAGAATTATGCACACAAACGTCGGAGTGTGCGTTTAACATGTTATCGGCTAGCCGCGATGCAACAAGTTGACCGGTGTCAAATGATGTGTTATTAATTGAAGGTTAATTGCGTTAATGCGTCGATGAACCGATCCATGCCCCTTTCCACTTGTCCCTCCACCTCGTCGCGGTTTTATTATTATCATCATTAGTATTATTTTGCATTCGAATCGTTTGCAGTTCACTGGCAAACATCCAAAAACGAGACGCTTAAAGCGAGAGTGTCAAACAATTTTCATAATTCACAGCTCGTTAAATTTTGTTTCGTTTTTACTTCCGTTTTGCGGTTACGCCGATCCATTAATTCTCTCCCCCACCTCATAATGTTACCCATATCGTCGACCTTTGATCGTTTGCCGAGTTTTATAAACAATAGAGGTCAGCGGCACGACTGCATTATTCTCACCATCATTACTTTCGATTTTGGTTTCAATTTCGGTAATCCGATTCGACATTGCCTCGTAATTTCACTTTTTCAGCCAATTTGCGGTGTTTCACTTTTCATGAGCTGGGTAATTTAAATATGTATATTCACTGGTTAAACGTTAATACCATACTTGATTTCCTTTTAGAATACCGTGATTTCAATTTTACATTGCACCAGCATCACCTCAACTTACGTCTTGAGAATCTTATCTGTGTAATTATATGAATAATATAATTCATCTTTCTATGAAACTAATCGATATTGCTTTCGTCTGATAGTAACGGTTTTCCAGGTGACAGTGCCTTTGTAAAATACAACGGTCATCTGTATCTTCACTGTTTATGGTTTCCCGAAGATTCACACTCTCAACCGATCAAGGAAGAGAAAAGAGGGCTGTTACCAATGGTTGACGAAAGACGTTACCTTATTTGAAAAATTCCCAAGGCAACTTGCCAATCTCTTTCAAGACTTTTAGCGAGATATTTATAGAATATAGACTCCTCCCGGTATATTCCCATGACTTCTCTGTGGGAAATTCTAACGTCTGATATTGAAAGCTGCAAAAAATCTTATAGCGCCCCAAGTTCTCCCTTGGAAAGGAAGTAGGAACAACGGTCTTTGCCCTCAATGGCGTAGACTCAGTCCCGTCAATGTAAATGTCAATTTCAACTTAAATTTTCTTCTTCTTCACAAATTCTTTCTTTAACATCACTTAACATTAACCAATAACATTCTTCATTCCCCTAGATTGGTAATTTTCGTCTCTGATCTGCTCCTTCTGCTTCTCCACACATTAAATCTCAGCAGATGGTGGTCTTTTAAAAAGTGAAAGTCCCTGAAATTCGACACCAATGCAAGATCGAGGAGGTCCCCCTCGGTTCAGGTGGTTTCACCGGGTGGTGTTTCCCGATTTAAATGACCAGGTATCCCCTTCGGTTTCTCGGTTAAGGCAACTTCTGGAGTCTTACTTCCCCCTGGCTTGACTGCACTGCATATGCAGGAGATTTCTGGCAGGAGCAAGGAAGAAGGTGAAGGTTTGGAGAGAGCAGGTAGACGAGGAGGATGAAGAGAAATAACTAAGGAGGAGGCTTTCTTAGGTACGACTCTAAAGTCGCGCGTGCCAGCTGCCGAAGCGAGGCGTAACCGACGTTTCGATTTCTTTTTGCCATTGTCGTGCCACGCTAAGACTTTTCCAACGTCTTGGGGGCCCCACACTCGACCCCCTCGTAACGTCTTACGATATTTAGACTTTTGGCGCGCGACCGGTTGGCATGTGCCAGGGTGGAGTAACGGTTTTCAAGGAAGTAAATAGGAAGCCTACTTTTTATCGTAAGTCAGAGGGGAAAAGATTTAAAGGGCGGGAATTTAAAGGGACGAAATTTGGAGGGATTAAATTGGAGAAATGAGAGTTTGAAAAGAAGTATGAAAAGAAGGGAGTAAGGTTAATGACTCCGAGGGGTTGATCACTAGAATTTTAAGTGTAGATTGCGTATAGCAACACGATCTACATCTCGTGTCGTTATGCAACACTAATAGCAGATTTGATGTCCAAAATTCGTGACCGGAGCAGACGTAACTACGAATAAGGAAAAAGAAGTGACTATGTTTTAACGACAGCTTGGAGCTTCTCTTTTATTGGCCGCGGGCTACTTTTCGAGGCAGTTATGTAGATACTTCCGCGGCATATTGGCAACCGGAGCATCTAGGATTACGTCGTTATTATCCTTGCGCCGGAGAGCAAGTCTTATGGCAATATTCCAGCGAGTTTCTGGTTTTTGCAGGCTGTACTTTTCCCGACGTCGGATCGTCGGGCGCCCAGGATTACTTAATTATATTCAATTGCCAAAGTTCCATACGCGATATCGCACGACAATGTCTCCGGAGATGCGCCAGGAGAACGAAAATCATTTCTAGGTGTATAATTTAGAGACCCTATGGAATCACATTGGAGAACAACTTAATCATCTGCAGATTGCTGATAACAATTCATAAAGATGTGATCTTAAATCAGCCAAAAAGGTGTTTTTATATGGTCCCAGAGTCATAGCTTTCCAGATTCAGTTTTCCAGATTCTGGAGAAGTATCTGGAAGACGATAATGTCAATGCAGAACATAAACGTAAACGCATGTAGGTACGACGTGCGGCGAGTGATGGTCTGATCGTTTGAGCCAATCATGTCGTGATTGAGTGTAATGGACTTGCGTCTTGTCCCCCATCGCAGGGGCTCTCACACCAGCAGAGGTAACGAAAGCCGACCCTTCTCTACTTCGGCCTTGTCGGACTTGATGCTCTTGAGTTGGGCACCTACACGCCGTAAGTGACTAGGACACAGGATGAAGGCTGTGCCCGAGTGAGCGAGTGGCCGGCTGGTATGATAATGAGGAAGGTGACTTCCGACGATCCATATTCGAGAGCAAGCGAGAGAGAGAGGAGAGATACAGGAGCACCGGAGGGTCCCGCTTACCCAAGGAACGGACACTCCAATCGCAACACCCTCTGATTCTCTGCTTCGACGTAAGCATCTACCTCCCTCCTTCCTTCCGCGGCTTGTTGCAAATTGACATGAGAGACACCAGAGTGCGAGTATCGACGTCAGCATGTTACTTATGCCGTACTCCAGGAACGGAACACGGTCCTGGAGTTGAGAGAGATTCTACTTACTCGACCCCGGCCAATCATTGGTCGGTCACCTTGCCAATTCACAATCTTTCCTACACCACATTTTCTGGCATCAGTCACCAAGAGCGAACACTTTTTTCTAATGTAGAATGACCTTTTACTTGAAAGATTCATCAGAGATCTCCGGGGCGTAATTTCCCTGGTGTCCTCGCAATTTAGCTAACAAGCTGAATTCGCTGAGAAGTGACTGAAAAGACAGAGAAATAGTGGGGAACGAGGGAGACACAAAGTACGGGAGACTGAAATGATGACAATTTGCATGAGAAGCAAAAGAGTCACCCAGCTTTCCTGTCTCTTTCGCACTTTCGCGGGTCAAATGTGACGTGTTGCGGGCCGGTTCCCAAGTGTCGGATGTGTCCTGACGCGCTTAATCCAATTGAGTCAATTTGGGTTAACTTGAAGTCGCCTAAACGGCTTGTTTAGACTGCTTGTGATGCATGTCTATCATTTTATCCGGTCCTCTTCCTTCCTTTAATAAACTACTTTCATCACATCCAACTTTCTTATCCAAAGAAGAACACAAAATCTCATTAAAATCGGTCAAACGTCAGTTTAAATCAAATAGAAGCGAGGTCAGAAATAACGAAACACTTATTCAGTTCAAGTTTCAGTCTACGAAGGTTACCTACAATTCTAATCGTGTCGACTTGCTTTAATGCGTGCGTGCTTAAGTGCCATATATGATTTTCAGTGCAATCAACTTCAGATGATCAATTCAATGACGAATTCAATGATCAATTCAAATGAATTATATACCAATTACATTCCAAGAAACACGAATTTAATATCTTTATCCCCGTTTTCCTACTCGTCTTATTTTAATCTCAGGTCTTAGGAAACAATTCAATTGGCCTAATCGGATGATTGCTTGAAATCTAGGCTCCTTGACACTTATAGCTGATGCTATATACACATTTGTTGATCCGGCTTAAGCTAGTAATGCGAATGTCGTAGACATATATTTAGAACAGACGGACTGACTTTCATTGCAGGAGCGTGCTGCCGGCTCTTTTACGGAAGAATCGATTCGATGACTGTTGGGGGTAAACCGAGTCTAGCTAACCACCACCTCGTGGATGATGTAGTCATTGGGCTCTATGCCGCTCTAGTGCGGAGCAAGCGAGTATTTGCCCAGCGTACACACTAGACTTGCCTCCCCAGCTGACGTTGATTGAAGGAATAAGGGAAACGGTGAGCTCCCTCAAGTACTCCATCCTTCTCCAACCTCCACAAACTCTACACATGCCTCTTTCCTCTCTACCCTTCTCGACCTTCTTCATTTAGCCACCCCCATTCTCATCAGGAAGGTAGCATCATCCCTATGCATATTATGCATCCTGCACCTTGCACACACTCGTAACATCAAAAATTTCTCTTCTTAGGTGCCTTGATGATGACAAATCTCCACCAGTTATACATCATCTGTGTTATAAACACTTCGGACACTAAAAAAAGAGTTTCCTAGCGATTCGCGCAAGAGGTGGGTAGAGTCAGGGGCTTGGTGCTTTACTTAAAAAGTGGATAGTTAAGTATCCGAGTTCCTGAAGCGCTGACAATGCTGCGGAAGGCGATACACTCGGACGATCGCGTGAGAAGCTGAAGTATTGACCTCGATTTGGGGTGGACAAGTTAGACAAGTTGGGACGAAATTTTTCCAACTTCATGCGTGGTCAGTGGACCCCGTCTCCTCAGAGAGACGCCTATTCGTGTTGTGATTACTGTCCGGTCACAGTGCGATTTACATTGCTTCCGAATTGGTAAATAAGGGACGCTAACTCGGAACTGCGCGTCACGCATGCCTCTTTCCGAGCAGAGCTGATCTCCTATTCTTCGGAGTCGCCATTACATACTACGATTGTTGACGATTATGGGATGATTGTCGCTTGTCGCTGAAAGTACAGGAAATACCTCGATATATACTCGAATTAAAAGTGGTGGTAGCGGCAAGGTGAACTTGTAGTACAATACCGGCTTTGTAATTGTCTACTTAATGAAACTAAATGATATATTCAAGATTTCAGATAATGCTAATTAGTTTCAGGTTTATACTCAGAAAATGTTTTAATGTTGTTTCGATGAGCATGGGAAGATTTTCTCATATAGAGGTGTGAAATTAATTTAAAATATTTCTGGAAATATAAATCTTAACAAGATATTTCTAAAAATAAGTGAAGTTTAGAGCGATGAGTATAAAATCATTAAACGATGTCTTCTGAATTCAGACCCCCTGAGTCTCATTAAGGTTAAGGGCTCAACCCTTACCAAGGTAAGATGTGGTAAACGCCTTCCGCTAACGATTCAAGTTATCTTCCGGAATATAATTTCCGAAGCGGCGAAGCTTATATAAATATATCATACTTTCTTGATTCCATCTAACGATTAATGACATATCCTTCCAGTTTTAACTACAACTTCTATAATGCATTTTTAATCACAGCGCTAATTTCTGAAACATGACAATTATTAAGCATTTAATATAATTTATTCGTTTTGTTGAAAAGGAGGAAAATACGAAGAAGATATGAGTTAAACATGAACGGTGTCAATGTTCCTTAAAACGATTCGCTGACCAAGATAAACTCGTCTACTAAATAAAGGCGTCGAGATGACGATGTTGTGACACGTCGTGTAGCATGTATGTGCTTTTGGATATGTATATGCGTAATACATATCCGGGGGTCGGGTCAGTTCTCAGGACTATCACTGTCTGTCGGCCGGAAGGCTCACTTAGACTCGTCTTGAGTTACCCCTTTCGCCCCACTGCGACTTTCCTTCCCCCTCTATTTGCAATCTACGATTTGCAAGCTTACGATCAACTTCACTTCTCGAGGAGATCCACTTGTTAGCGAGTCTCCTTGGCCTTCCTTTTACATACAGAAGACACCACAGAAATACCACGATATTCCTTACTCTTAGAGGATTCTCTTACAACTTGTTGTTCTCAAAAGAGACCGAACAGGTACAAGAAGTTCGCACGCGTCTACGGAAACACGAGCTGCAGACTTGGGAAAGGGATACGAATTTTCGACGGAAATATGGAATTGAAGTAGTGGTAGAAGTTACTCAGAGACAAAAGCTTCAAAATTCCTGAGAAAAGCATTATTCAATCATTTCACAACGAGATTAATTAATGATTCACTATTATATCTGATATATGTTGATGAAAGGTGAACGTATCAACAATTGTGTTAGCAGCGATTTGCGAAAGGAACAGAGGAATTAAATAAAAATATGGAATTAATTAAAATGTCCTGAATTAAGAAATGCATATGATGCAGTTGTTTTCTTATTTGTGTTAAGCATACGTGCGCTTAATTGGTGGCACCGGCGGGATTAATTGGTTTCAGCTCGATTTGACTGTGTGTGTCCGGCATACTTGTTGCGGCGACACTGATGCGGATGTACTACTTCATACGCATGCATCGTACACATGTATCATCAGACACGCACATTACTCGCGAGCAGTAACACACGGCTTTATATGTCGCATAAGTGTTTGAACGTAATTACGTGCGTTTGCACTCACGCGCTTATTCGTCAGCCATTGTGCGTTTTTGCGCCAGATATACTCAATTTTTCTCGACACATGGCACGCGATTCATGATTCATTAAAACGATTTACTTCTCACAACAAAGCATTTACATTACATTTTTTACATTCTCATTTAAAATGTTGATTTCATAAAAGATATGCAGGTCACAATTGCCTATTCTGTGCGTATCGTTCACGTAATTTTATGTGTGAATTAGTCAATTCTTTTCTTGGCATTTTGCTACCATAAAAAGTTCCATCTGCGTGAGTAAAGTATAGATACGTGTGGGTAGCCAAGTTGATTAGAAAACGTAATTTTCGCAATTTCTTTTTATGAAAACTCGTCGCCTCGCCTTGCCATTGCATGGAAAGTGGACAAGCAAAGAAATGCATAAACGAGTAATTTTTCGAACACCAGACGTGCGCAAATAGTTCGTCTCCGCGCTTCGAGTTTTCCTTGAACAATAAAATGCTTTTATAACACTTTGTTGTGTATCCCTCTGGCTCGCTATTCCGCTCGCGTGTATTACGACCGCTCTTTACTGCTTTGAGTTCGTCCTGGCCAGTTTATAACGTCACCACTAACGGTGGCAAAGCCAACGAGATAAAAAAGAATATAACGAAGGTACAACATATATATACGCATCGCAAAAACATCGTCGATATTCTTTTATTCCACTGACGCGTTCCAACTTGCTTCAGAGATATTATACCTTGTTCGTTACAATAACTCTATAAAAATGCACCTTCATCCAAAAAATATATCCAATATTCAAGGGATTTTAAAAGTATGCAAAATAATTAAGATTTTTGAAATTTTTAAATGTAAAGACTAAATATGTATTAAAATTGTCTAATTTCAGGAATCTCAATAAGTTTCACAAAATTCTTTAAAATACCTTTAACATCGCTTAATATTTCTCAAAATTAGTTAAAATCCCATCAAATATCGTTACATACTTAAAAATTTTACGGAAAATCCAAGGAAACATAAAATCCCTTGAATCCTGTAAAAGTCCTAAAAATACTTAATATCCCGCAAAATATCGTAAAATCCTTTAAAATTACATAAAATCCCACAAAATCTCGCTAAATAACTTAAAGATTCCTGAAAATCACAATAAATTTTATAAAATTCATATTCTCTGTCTTTATACAATCTTTTAGACTGCAATCGTTTTGACAGAGATATAATAATCTAAAGATTTTTCAAATTCGGCACATTCACGAAATTTAAAAAAAAAACCAATCAAGTTATCGACAAGAATGTGTTCGATATTTTCGAGATATATATGGAAACATCACTTTTTTTATACAGGAATGTACGTAAATAACAGAAAGTTAGCAATAGCAAGGTTGAAAGATTGGAAGAAGCACTTGAGCAATGAGCATTGAAAGGATTGAAAGGCAACATTTTGTGAGTCTTCTTTGCCGAAGATAAAAGTGCTCCAAGTAAAGGTAAGTCGCTCGTGTACGTTCTCCATCGAGAGAGTGCTCTACTTATAGAAATCAGTAGAGTGTCTCAGTGTTACTTACGTCATAAACTATAAGAAGAAGAGAGAGGACAAGAGTGAAATACAAAAGTTACTCAGGCAATGTCGAGCACGCGCTACTTGTCATCACAAGAGCTTTTCTTGTTCTTGATGCGCGTTGGACAATAGCGAGAAAAATCCCTCCTCGCCCAGCAGTGACTACATCTTTCGAAGTATTCGCTCCTCTCCTTTAGTCTTTCGTCCTGATGATGCCACAGAAAGGGAAGAAAGGAGATGGAGAGAGGAGTGCGAGTCTTCTGAATGTTTTCTGAAAGCGGACAAAAGTAGCACGCGACTGAGACACGTGACGTAAAAGTTTCGCATTTGTTACAGTCAAAGGGACTTCAGCAGACGAGACGGTCGCGGGAAAGATGCCTTTGCGAATTCAAGAAAACTGCCTCAATGCCAGGCAGAAGTGCTTTCTCTTTTCCCCGTTTCTGCAATGAAAACCGACACATATTACGAAGTACTTCAGTGACACAAGACGATTGCCTGCTACTTTCCTCTCGACATGTAATTCATTACGGAAACTCAGGTCCTCAACTCAACACTTGATCATATAATTAGATTCTCAAAGTCTTTACAGTTACTTGTCAAAGCTAATATTGTCTTCTTTATCTTATTTCCACATGTACATCTCGATTTTTCTTTTATGTTATTAGTATCTTATACTTCCTGTCCAATTATTTTCTATTTCCTTCACAATTACGTAACCCTCGGGTCACGTTAAATATATCAAACTTATGTATGTCACGCACGTTAATCAGACTATCATGAAATCTGGACACTTATGTACATATGAATAAATTCAATATTCTTTTGTTATCATTCTAATTTTAGTATATTTTCCCCTAGCTTGTTCTCATGGACTTTTAATGACCTATTTACAATAATCAAAACCAATTGTGAAAGTAAAGAACTTCCTAATCGATAAACACTTTTCGACAAAAGGTTCTTCCGCTTTCTTCTACAATCGGAAGTCACACAAATGGACTTTTTCAAAGATTGCCCGTTTCCGGTTGAATGAAATCATGAGTATTAAACACACCTGGAACAGGCGAGCTTTCCTCGTAAGTCATTAATGGCGCAATTTACGACATACCGTAACTATCTGTGAAAAGCAGCGGAAGTGCCAGACCACTGGACCAAGTATCCTCCTCTGGAACTTCCACTTTTCCAGAGGAAACATTTGAGGTAGATTGGATCGGAAGAGAATGAAGAGAGGGAGGCAAAGCGTCATTGAGAAGGGACGAGGAAAGAAAACGAGTGAAGAGGGAGACAAAAAGAGAACGGGAGGAGTGCCAGTCCAAAGGGGCCAGGAACGATACCTGTGCGACTGTCTGCAGTCCGGACGTCCGCTGTTTTGTTACAATCACGTATCCGTGGCTATACGCAAGTATCGGCACATACTGCCAACAACCAACACCAGGAACCGATCCAGGATGTGAACTGTCCTAGGGTCGGGCTTGAGTGGACATGCGGACTCAAAAGGTGTGGAACGTGTTCCGGCGCGTCCTGCCATTGCAGAGAACCCGGAAATTATGTCTTAATTGATTGGTCGCATTATTAAGAATAACCAACCTTTTCCAAAACCTTTCTCCAACAAATTGATGGCCAGATCTGGCTGCCAAATCGGGCCATCTACTGAGACGCTGATCGGGTTTGGTCCAAGTTCTGCCTGATCAGATCCATATTACAATTTCCACGCGGAAAAATACTGAAAATCAGAAATGTCTTAGATGTTGAGGAACTGAGAAGTAATTATTTATTGCTTAGACGGAGGTCGCGTGGTTTGGCGGGAGACAAACTGGGGAAGAAGATTGGAATAGGAGGGTTCGTCACTCGAGAGCTCGGAGCAGTTCCGACGAAGGGATACCGTGATGTACGCTCGTTGAGCCCTTCCGTGACTGCATCTTGTGGTAAAGTGGCGTAAGAATAAGGTTTACGTCGCTCGTTGTAGACGACGGTTTGCTGCTTGAAGATTCACTGAGTCTTGTCCTCCAGGAGGAGGACGTGGTTGAAGAAGGCCAGAGAAGGATGAGGATGAGGTTGAGGATGAGGATGAGGATGACGTTGGGCTGCTAAGCACCCCTTGCAATTTAGTGGATGACTCCACTTGAGTTCCAACCATCCGGCCTGAGAAACCCAAGGAAAGATTGGAGTGTCGCTGCTGAAGAATCCACCTTACTAGGGGTGCTCAATCTCTTGCAAGGATTCAGCCAAATTATTCATACAACATCTTCAAACAAAATATATTTAAATATTTTTACTCTTCTTCGACAGTTTGAGATTAGAGCTCAGAGACTAATTGGTTGGTAAATGTCAGCCGCAGGAAACTGTGACGTTACAAATTTCATTATGTTGTATCTTTCTTTGAAAATTTTTGCAATATTATTTGTTTGAAATTAGTTTAAAAGAATTCCGAAGGTCGTAAGGCATTTTCAAGATTTCAATGGATTAGAAATCAAATAACTCGTGCAGTCTCAAGAATGGCGTTTCGTGAACCAGAATTGAAGTAAGAGAGATTTCGTGATTTAACGAAAACTCTTAGAATCGTGAAGTGAGTAGAGAAGTGATGGAAGGTGCGAGTAAAAGAAAGTGGAGAATAATTATTCGTTTCTCGAATATGCACGCCTTCCTTAAAATATCCTTGCACCCCCGAAGTGGTGCGACTGTTGGAACCCTTCGGCCTCGAGGATTCCGTGCTCTCGACATCGTAGACGTATCCAGGGAACGCGCGAGGGGTGCGAAATCCTACGGCCGTGCACGATATGAGAAGGACCAGGACGAGGGGGCCGCGAAGAACAAAGAATGCAAGTATAAGGTGGACTGGGGTGGCTTTAGGGTGGGTGGTGCATATAAGATGGGCGACGTACAATGCACGCACCCTCCGAGCACTCGAAGCTCCTCAAGCAATGCCGCGTACCGAGGGGAAGATTCCGAAAACTCGGCCGCTCAATAACTTCTCGTAGACTCCCTTTTATCCTCTTTTTTCTACATTCACAATCTCACTCCTTCACAATCTTCCCTCATCGCTTTTTCTCTATTTCATTATTTATTCACTATCTCTCAAAAATCCCTTTAAAAAACCTCTTTAACATTGAACGTTTTACTTAATATTTTCACATCACGAGTTATCAGATAAACAATTTCCAATTTAGCCTCTTTTCCACCTTTTAAATATGAGTCCCATGAGGCATTTGTGAGCGAATATTGAGGTCTTTCAGAAGTTCTCTTTTTCAAAAGAAAAATCTTTGTTTTCGAAATCCTAGCTGAAAAGCTTGGGACTTGGCTGATGGTGAAAATAGTAGAAATAGTGGAGGAATGCTGAAAGATGAGGATGAGGTTGATGATGAGGAGGAGGTAGAGATGGAGTCGTAATCGGAATAGATAGACTTTCCTAGAGACAGGCCAAGGAGAATGGGCTATTCATGCACGGGATCCGAGTGACTTCGTGGTTGGAGGACCGCGGAATTGTAATACGTCTCCAGCTTCGTCGTGGAGATTACGTTCCTGTGTGTCCCGCGGGGCTGCAATATCTTGCATTCCCATTCCACTGGTTTTACCCTCAACCCACCTCCACTCACCTCACCCCGTCCATCTTCGTAGGACGTCAACGCCGTCCGTCGTAGCCGTCGAAAAAAGAGAGTAGGTATCAGGAGCTAAAACCCGGAGGAGGAAAAACTGCATTCCGAGCCAGAGCCACATTCGCGAACCCCTTCGGGTCTTAAGAAATCAATTAAACGAAGAGAGAAGCTGCAGATGGGTGAGTCGAGAAAAAAGAAAAGGGAGAAGGAAAAAGGAAAAAGAGATGGAAGGGGCCAACGTGCTGCTCTGTCAAGTGGATAAAACCGGGAAAGATAGAAGGTGAAAGACGGAAGCTGTAATCAGACGATTCTCTGATATCAGTCTTGAAATGCACCCGAGCTTGCAATTTCTTCTGCATTTTTTTCCATATGCCTTTTTCCACCTTTCCCTTATCCTGAAATTTAGCCGTGAACAATATAAATATTTTTTTTTTTAATGCAATTAGTTTTACGTAATAATCTACTAAACTCACACTTAATCTCAGGTCGAGGTTACTTACTACTTGAAAAGCAAGGTTTAAGAAAAAAAAGCTCCAGCGACGAATGTGGGAAAACTACCTTAGCGCGAACCGCTAGAAAGTCAAGAGTGAAAGCACTAGAAGCACCAAGTTTTGTAATATGCGTCAGCAAGGTAGAAAATGAGAGAAAAGGAATAGGTTTAAAACAACTGAAAAAAAGGAAAAGGTGCTGCATCTGAAAAAATAAGCTCGTTACGAAGCTTGCTGGAATTCTCTAAAGTATGAAGGTAGGAAAAGTGGAAAACCCGAAGGAAAATAGCAACGATGCGTGTCTTTGTAGAGGTTCGTACATGTCGTACAGCAAATAAAGTTCGTCAAACCAACGAGTCTAACGAAGTTGAAGCCCGTTAGGACAATAATGAGAAGAAAAAGAGATTAATAGTGGAAAATATTTTTTCTTCCATGACCGATCAGCTTGTATATGCGCAAGCTTATGAAAGGGGGTGGAAACGAAGAGAGAGAGAGAATTTAAAAAATCGAGAAGAGGAATGAAGTCGGAACTTGAAGAAATAACCGAGAGTATCGGAGAAGAGATTGCTGGGTGAAATGGGGTGGGAATCGAAGAGGGGTAGACTCAGAGGAAAAGGCATAAAAAGTACGAGTAAGGGGTTGCCCACCCTAACCAACGACGTCTAGTAAGAAGCATTGAAATCGATATCATTGCAACGTGGGCTCCTCCATCTCCAACCAGTCTACTCTACCTCCTGCACCTTCCCCAACAAGATTCCCCAACCCTCCACCCACTTCCCCGAGTTCTCCGTTGAATCCGTCACCGAGTCGTCTCTTAACTCTTTTTTCTTCTCAGTCTCTCTTACTAGATTTGAAACGAATCGAGTCGGTTCTCGACTTCTCAAACCCCATTCCTATATATCTTCTCGCTTTATTTTTTCTCCTCTCACTTTCTCTCTCTCTCTTTCTCTCTCTCTGTTCATCTTCTCTACAGACGCATCCTTCAGGATGACGTTCAATGCCTCTCGGACCATGCTCGTTTTCGCTATTAAGAAATTCGTGGACGAGATTGTGCCTCCAGGCTGAGCTTAATTCTCACTAGATTATCTTCGAAACGAGGATCGGCCTAGAGTCTGCACTTAGGATTTTAACCCTTTCCTCCTCGTTAAACAGGACAGATTGTTTTTCGCTGATCACCAGGTTTAATATTTGCTTTGAGACTTTGCAGCATCCTCAGATCCGCTGGACGGTATAATGTTTTATTCTTTCTGGATTTGTTGCAAAGTTTTGCTTAAAAGATTTCCAAGGATTTCAAAAGAATTTAATGAAACAGAGCAAATGAATTTTCATGATTTTCGTATTTAGAAATGGGTTTTTCTTTAAAACTTAACTGAGTTAAACTGCGATGAAATAAGTGGATAGGAAATGAGGTGGTTTATATTTGACGTCGTATTGAAGTGCGAAAATTATGACATACCGTCAGTTTATTATCACCAAGGAGGAAGCATCAATATTTCAAGAGAATGTGCATACTCCAGTACTATGATTAAATAAAACAATATTTCACGTGCATAGTTTGTGAACTTTTAGTGTATTATTAACTTTTTTTCGAAAATTTAAAATTCTAAAGATAGTAGGAGCAATTTTCATTTTTCGGAACGGAAATGGACAACTAAAGTTACATTCTCTCGTGAGTGGTTCACTTTAAGGGGACAAACATTACCCACGAGTTTTCTACATATGTATACGCATATTGCCTCGTACGTCGACGATTTTGGTAAAAGAGAACTTTTTCTACACGGCAATTAGACAAACCTATGTAAACGTCCGCCTGGAGGGCCTTCAAAACTTACATGGAGATCCCTCTCGCATACCTTGTTTCAACTGTGCTTGATGCACTTTCTATGCCATAAAATGTAATATGCGCATGTTAAAAACTTATCGTGAATTAATTCTGTAGTGGCCTAAAAAGTATCCCATAATTCAGGGAATGTGACCCTGATGCAGAGCATCAGAATTTAAAATTTAAAAATTCTAAGTTTTCTTCATTTATTTGTCAGGGTCTGATGCAAGTAAATCAATTTAAGGATCACTGTACTTTATTGATAAATCGTGTATACTCGAATGCACTTATTTTTCCCCTTTCTTGAATTTCTCGTCCTTCTTCTACCATCAGAATTTCCTCCTTATTGTCGATGTTCTCATCGCGAAAGCGCCAAACACAGGCTCCGTAACGACGGAACAAGATAATAAAATTCAAATGGAGAAATAAATAAGCGAAGACCCTCAAGGTCTCTTATCGACCCCCTTCCTTTTTCCTTGTACGCAAGCAGACTCCAGCTACGATGCTGCTAGGGTGATTTCTGCCCTCTCTTTGGTGCGCCTTACTTGCCCGTTGCAACCCTTACTTCCACTCGTTGAGGGGGTGTAATCCATGGTATCCCACCGAGAGAGGGTTACAGACGAAGTAATAAGTACAGACATCGTAAAAAGCTTAGCCTCGTCTCGAAGATAACCAAAACCTTTGCTCAGCAAAACAACTTTTTCTGGAATTATTATTTCCACTAATTCACTCGCAAAGCTTCTTCAACAAAGCGAAAGCAGATTTCAAATAAACTTTCTCGAAGGATCAAAAAAATTATTCATTTTCTTCCAATAAGTTTTTTATGTAAAATTATATTATAATACACTTATATATTGAATTTGAAGAAGTTTACACAGCTTTGCTTTCAACCTACATGCACGAACTTTCTGCCGCGCAGAATGTTACAATTTCAATTCAGCTACTCGACGGAAACCCTTGACTCGAGCTAATTAGATCGAAGCAGTGTTCCTTGATTTTTCAGAGAAGCCACCATTATTTGGAGAAGCGAGCTACTCGATCTTGGAAGTACTCGATGATGATTTCCATTGGCGGATACATAGGCAAGGAATCAAGGATCGTATATGCCAAACCTCGAATTGAATTTTTTTTCCATATCGCGGACATGCAATGCACCGCTTATGAAAATAAAACCGGTGAATCGTACATTACGTAATATTATGCGAAACGTAAAGTGCAAGGTTCGAATGGTTCAGCACCACGTATGTGTTCCTAAAGCTTATCAAAGCTTGCATGTGTTCCGTTCGGGGATTCGCACGCACGGCCCACCACCCTCTCCCCCTTTCCCCTCCCTTTCTCTCAAACCACGTGAGCCCCCGCTTGGTATATCTTTCAAACCCTAACCATCTCTCCCATTATCTCTCTTCGTTTCTCCCTAGCTACCTTTCTCTCTTTCTCCCTTTCGCAAGTCCTTTCCTTCTGTTTCTATCCCTCAACTCGGTTCAATTTAAACTTCGTACCCCATGCCACCAAAAGCAGCATTAAGATTTTTTAAAGTTACGCAAAAATCGATATTCCCACAACCGACTTGGCTCGCACACTCACCCCCTAACCTGCGAGTCTTTCCCCGGAAGCGTGCTTGCTGAAATTTAAGCCTTTGATTCTATTTTTAGATTTTAGATCCAGGATTTTTCTTCTATCTACTGTCAAAAATTTTTCGGCAATATTCACGAAAATGTTGGGGATGCTAATTGCACAAAAACTTTTGGGAAGTTTCTCGAAAATTTGGTAAGGAAAATTCTCAAATATTTTTCAGAAATTTTGAGAAAAATTCACAAAATTTGTAATGCATATAATAATAATTCCCAAAAGAATTTCGAGAATTTTTTCTACTAAATGTTTTGGGAAAATTCCGAAAAGTTTGCAGAAATAATCATTTCTCTTGTTAATTTCGAAATCACGCTCTCTGCTGTCAAGTGGGAAATTGTGAAAATGGGAGTCACATTATTGACGACAGATTGAAATTCTTCACTTCTGAATACTTTGATTAAACATTTTTTCACCTCAAACTTGAAACCTAGAAATTTTGATTCGATTAAATAACTAAACTCTCGAAATTCATATTTCAGTGCTTGAAGTTTGAGATGAGTGTCTGTTGGAAGGAATGCGAACAAAATAGGTGGGCGACGAGTGGTGAGTGGAATTAATTTACTGCTTTTGGATATGTATGTACTTCAAATTGAGACCGAAGCTCGCTCGATGGTTCCGTTTGCGGGACAACCCTAACCAGTACTTCCTTTCAGTTCAGAAAGCTACAAGCCCAGCCTAACCTACCCCAATCGAGGGCTTACGTAGAAAGCTTCCCGGTAATGTAGAATCAGAGGCAACGGGGGAATCATCGAAAAGCCCTGTGCTTTAATGCTGGGGCGAGTCGAGCCCTGTACATGGTCATTGAATGGACGGAAAAAGGAGTAAAAATCATTGAAAAGCAACGACTGCAGACTGACGGGCAAGCAGAGAGGATCATCGAATGACCGAACCTCCCCTCGCACACCCCGCTTTAATGATTTCTACTGGAAATTAGCCAACTGGCTAACGACCAAATAGAAACCCTCTTTTTCTCTTCTGTCCACTATCCATCCCTCTTCCTTGTCCCTCCCTCTCATTCTCTCTCATTTTTTTCTCTCCTCTCCAACTCGCTTTTAACCTTCCACTCTCCCATTCCGTCTGTCTCTCGCCTCACGATCGCTCACTCCACTCTTTCATTTCACGAATTCACCTCTCGATGACTTTTGCAACTGACTTTCGCTCAATTTCATGTCTGACAGATAAAATGATAATATTTCTTTCATTTAGGGCTCGTCATTTTTCCCTTTTATCCCCTCCTTTATTGAAATTCATACCAGAGTGGAAACAATCAACCGGATCATTTCATAGAGTTTACTTTCAACCAGGGTTGATTTCACTGTCATTGGTAATAATCGAGGTACCTATCAATGGTATTTCACTGTTACTGAAATGATCCTGGCTTCATTTCTATTTTAGGTGAATTGACTGAAAAGTTTCTTGAATGCTTTTTCTCTTAGCAAGGATATGATATGATCTATCCTAACAAGTATGAAACTAACTCGAGCGACCTTCCAC
>CAJFCO010000097.1:1491034-1543646 GCA_904066015.1 Synergus gifuensis | reverse complement strand
TCAACATACGTAACAGGTAAGCGCGAAAGAGAAACAGAGAGAGAGGGGGGGGGGAGAAAGAGAGAGAAAGAGAAATTCCGATTTCTCTCTCCTCTTTCTCGTTCGAAACCTGCCAGGGACCTGACCACGCCTTCCACCCCCCTAACACCATCCCCGTCTCGTCAGCTTCGTTCCGACCGGCCAGCGCTTTTTGCATTATCTCGTTTTCGCAAAAATATGCGGATGCTAATCCGCGCGGGCTAATTCATGCGCTTCCCTCCCGTCCCGTCTATCTTTTCCATCTCCTGCTGTTTTCTCGTCATGGAATTATACCCACTCTCTCGACTCCTCTGCAAATCCCATTGTTATTATCGAATGAATGATAAAGTGCGAGGAAACCATTCGAGAGCTTCTTCCCTGTTTGCACAACGCGTGAAATCGTCTGCTTTGATCAAAGAATATCGCTCGACCGGAATATTCGCATTTAATTGTGTCTTTTTCGTTTTTCCGGAAACCACTCCTTTTTCTGCGTCTGCTGCAACAGAGTCAGAGTTCTTGCTTATTTTCCCGATTGTGATTGGAAAGCAGGCTGTGAAACTCGGAAACTGAAAACTTTGGGAAATACTTGTGAGGACAATTCTTTCCTAAGTTCATTTTTTGTATAATAATAAAAGGACCAGTTGGTTAAATAAAACTGTCAGATGATGAAAATGAAGACAGAAGCGTGAAGAGAAAATTAGTTCCCCTTCTCTGATAATTATATGAACCTTAAATTCATATCGGTTACATCCTGATACCAAATGTTTAGACACAAATTAATAATTTTCCGCACTAATGACGTTTCGGTTGAGAAGTTTGACGAGGGTAAACTTGAAAGAAAGGGTGGTGGTCCCTTGAAGGAAGAAACAGGCTTGCACCCCGCGGCTTTCAATTCCTTTACGAAATATCAATTAGCGACTTTTCCACACAGTCATGGCCCATCAATTAAAGATGGCATCTGCCACGCGCTTCTTCCCGTTGGTCATGGCCTATAGATTGTGCACCGCATGCCACACAAGCAACAAAGTTCGACCTCTTCCGGCTGCCAAAAATTCAGGCACATAGTGCTACAGTATAAGGGGCATGAAAACCTGTCGTGCTCTCGATTTTTCCACTTCACGCCGCGAACATAATTGCACCTTCGGTTTCTCATCGGTGAAAAAAAAAATTGAGTTGAAACTTTTACTGTTTTTAATTGGATACAACTGACGTTCGCCATTCAGCACGTGGCACTCGATCGATCTACTGACATATGTTTCACCTTATAAATCTCAAATTATATTTAAGATAATATTAATTCAATATTTTTGACAACTATTGGTAGCTTGTTCCACTAGTTTGAGCCAAGCTTGTCCCATTCTTAAATTTCCCACTGCGTTAGTGAACAAAATATTTACAATTAACTTAACGCCAGAACTCTCTCAGTGACTCTTTCCGGCGAGGATACAAAGAAAACATTAAATTGACATTTGAATGCGAAACAAAAATCGTCGAAACGTTCATCATTAAATAATTCGTGGAAGCGTTAATGGACTTTCCCCGTAGCTAGCTAATTTTCCTTAATTTTTGCCCTGTCATCGGTGCGTGCGATATAGAAACAAGTCCTTCGGATACAGTTTTTAGCTGATCACGAACTTTGCACACAAATGTATAAAGATTATACAAATATACAAATTGTACCTATACCTGTGTATCTGCACCGTACATTTTGTCACACAACCGTTTTCGGGACTGTCACCATCATGCAGTTCGTCGCAGGCAAATCCGTGATCCCGGCATGGATTCTGCATAATGCAGAAGCACGCTCGGCCGAGTTTCCTGCATAAAATAATCTCTTTCCGCGATCGCGATTCGCGGCCGAGCCAGTCAGACCGAACGAAAGAGTGGCAGATGTCACTTTTTCGGCAGAGGGAAAGAGAGACGACGAGCTGATGGTGAGAGTAGGGGAAAAAGTGAGGAAAATGTTGATAGAAAGAGATAAAGATGGAAAAATTTGGAGGGAGAGGCTCGTTTACGCCCTGTGGATGCAAAATGCAACGAATATAAGGATTATCTGCTACGAGGCAAAAGGGAATTTGAATATAGCGACGAATAATCATAGAAAGGAGCGATATGGAAAGAGCTTCCAAATGAGTATTATGGACCGGCGTAATGCACTCCGGAAATTTTATTCTCTGCACAAGCGCTCGTGTATATTTTTATAATGTGCTCGAAAATTGACTGATATCTGTTCAATGAACAAAATTCCTACCGAGCCTTTCTCTCTTTGCCTCCAACTAAACGTTCATGGTATTTACCTTGTGCAAACATTTTAATTTTCTACTCTCCCGATTCAGCGAATATGTGGGTCATTTTATTCTCGACTATTGGGTTCAATGTATACTATTATATCTCAGAAATATGATATATAGAATATGATGCTAACTCCTCTGATTAAAATTTTCGCCCGTTTCTTTGAAACTCCCGGCATGTTGAGAGATCGTAATAATTTATCTCCAAACGATTACCGAAAATTGCATTTGCAATTTTCGAGCGCTCGTAAAGATCCTCTTGCAGTTTCGAGTACACGGTTAACTCGTATTTTTCCCTCTGCCTCTTCATCCCTCGCACCTTCGACTACTCAACCCGCCATCGCCAGGGCAATTACTAAAAATTGCATTTCCACTGAATTATACTGGGAAAAAAATAGAGAGAGAAAAGGGTGAATTCGAAGCTAATCGAATTATACGATGAAAATCACTGGCGGTCAGCTAGCTTACCACCAGGGTTTGCATTCTGCATCCAGAGTCGGGTCAGACTGTGAAAGGGTTCAAATGAATTGCGTTGGTTCATTCGACGTAACTCTGCTCGTTTATTCCCGTTAGAAGTCTTCTTATTTTTTTTTATTTATTGCCACTGCTTTTCGTTGAATATAGTACTTTCTAATACTAGTTGGCCTCAGAATAAAATAGCCCAATCCGATCAGGTCTCGATCGAAAATCGGGTTTTCAGGCGAAATCGGGCTATCTAGACGGGACCAGACTCGAGATGAAACGGGAAACCCGATCAGCGCCTCAGTAGATAGACTTGACTGCCAGATCTGGCTCCGGTTTTAACCTCATAAATTATTTGTTCCTAGCTATTGTATAGTTTTATTTTAATTTATTTTGATTTCTTAGCTGTGTAATGGATCTTTGCTATGCATATATTTATTAAAGCATATTGCAACACCTTATGGCCAATTACTGAAGGTATCTTCAAGAATTAGTTGACCCTGTGACTTCCTGATCCGGTACAAGTCAGAGCCACGGCATTGGTCCTATCTTGGCCATAACTAGTACTTATGGTCGAGGCTCCGTTACAAATTCTGTAGGGCCTGCCATCAGCAGGGACCTAGCTAGGTATACTATAAAGGCGCGCCTTCCTGGGGCCTCTAGAGGGCAAACGTTTAAAAATAGTCGATATCCACACTGGATATTCGTAAAATACTGAAATACAAATTGAATGAAAATGTTTAAAAAGAAACATAAAAAAAGGATGGATTAATTAGTGACAATTCCTCTGAATAAAATGAAATCCTGCATTCATGTCGTTTTACATCAATTTTTCGTGATCACAAAGGCATTACACAGTAATGAATAAAAAAAAATGGGTGTAATACTCGTCGGGACATTTTTAGTAGCAGAATCAGTCATTTTCTGATGCCGACATGAAACATTTTTGCAATCTGTATTTTTCATTTGAGTTCCATCAAATTGAAATACCAAATTACCAGTAACTTGTACGCATAATGCGGTCTCGCGACTGGTGTACAGGAAGAGCGATTACCTGTGCGGTGTTTGCGCGTCAAAACAGAGTACGTCGGGGGAGAAATAAATGCGTATCGCAAACCGGAAGTTAGCTCGCAGCTACTAAAGCTTCGTATAAAAGTTTATGAGTTGCACACAGGATGGGGTTCAGAGTGGGTGGTGGGTGGTAGGACGGTTGGACGTTGGCAGTAAGGGGGTGACGGGATGAAAAGAGGGTGGTTAGGGGGCCAGGGGGTGGGATTGGACGAGAAATTTAGGGGAGGGGGTACTGTTCGCGGAGGAAGATAGATGCCAGGGAGCTTTGATGTACGAGCTTGCGCCGCGGAGTGAGAGAGCCAGAAGCAGTACAGGACAGAGAGGGCAAATTTTCGCCGGCAAAGGGATGAAATACGATTTTATTTGCCGTTACTGCCACGGGGCTCCCAGGGATTCGAGAGGGTTGGCTGTTCCACTGCCATCTACTGTCCGGTCCAGTCCGGTTCGACGGGATAATGAATAAACTTGTGCCTTGCCTCGTATACTAAAGGGAGCAAGAGCCAACGAGAGATTGAGAGGCAGAGGGGGAAAGGATGGCAAAAGTCAAGTAAGCAGTTTCTCAAATAGGATTCTATTGAAAATTTAACAAATCCTATAAATTTGAGATTAACGCTCGCTCTAAATCGCTCGTTAATCCGCGAATTGTAGTTTCTCTCGTAATTTTATTTCAGAGATGGAAGACTGTCAATTCCATTTGATCAAGAGGCAATGCACACTTAAATTTATGAAATATGGTGAATTTATTATGGGTCATTTCGTTGCACGATCGACGGCAAATAATTTCGTATTTTTATCAATTGAGAGGAGAAATTTGTTCAAATTGTGCAATTGTAAAACGAGAGAGATCTGAAGGAAGATAGGAAATAGGTTTAAGTAGTGAGATAAAAACTTCAAAAATCACATCCAAATGGATTGGGAATTTCGACAACTTAGGGGTGCATTTTCAAGCAGAAGATTGACGACTCCTGCCGTCAAAAATCGTGTTAGCCCAAGTACCCCTTTGACAAATTAAAGGCAGCGAAAGGAAGAAATCGACAAGGGTGAAATAAAGCTTGAACGTCCAAGTCCCCGAGCGAGGGATGAAAATCGGCTCTGCAAAATCTAGATGCGCCTGCGCTTTTTCGGTCTCTCTCTTTTTCGTAGGTAAACGAAGAGATTTATCTGTCGACGCATACGGGAGATCGAAAATTGCCTGCGTGTGAGCGTCGCGTTCCACACACATATTTCGATCCACCCCTGCACACATACACACAGGAACATAAACTAGAAACTGCATGTGCAGCGTCTCCGCGTATTTATGCAAACCGTGTCCAGCGCAAGGGAGGAAAAGGGAGAAGGCAGGAAAGAGAGAGAAATAGAAAACGAGAGATTAGAGGGAGAGAAAAGGTCTCCAATTCGTTTTCTGAACTGCAGGAGAGAAAGAGAGAGAGAGAATTAGTTCGAGCGTATTCGAGAGAGAACTTGGAATAGATCGGTGAAAGGAGAACGAACGGAGGGGCGAAAGTGCGAGAAGGATGCAGAGAGGATGGTAAAAAGGGGTAGAAAGGAGAAGAGATGCAGGATGCAGTGAGTGCAACAAGGATGGAAGGAGAGTGACCAAAAAAAGGATGGACGCTTCAATTCATTGATCGCTCGGCCGTCCGAGCGGCGACGCGTAGAAAATAAAAAAGGGCGCGGGGCGTTGCTAAAAATCTCAGTGGCGTAAGCGCGCGCACGAGAGAGATGCTCAGAGATGAAAAGGGAGAAGAAATATAAATCTACCTTCGGACCATCTACTTCCTCATTCTATCTGCCTCTCTTCCAATCCCCCTTTACACCCAGTGTCCACCTTTTTCTGGCGCTGGACAGCCGAACGGTTTTTTGAACTTTGACTCGGTGCCGTGGATTGAACTTTGTTGAGAGTCGCGAGTCCGCGGACGTGCAATGACTTTTTATTAACTTTTTCCCAATCGCTCGCCCTCCCTTTCCAAAAGGCTAAACGACTAATCGATAACTATGATCATCGATATTGTAATGTCGTCAATTTCCAATTAACCGGACAGAGTTGGTGGAATGCTGTTTTAATTTCCCTTCAAATGCAGAGGCAGACTTTCAGCTTCAAAGTTTGAGTTTCGTGTCAAAATTTCAATGTGGAAAAAGATTTGATGAGAAGATTAAAGGAGGAAGTACATTTTTTCAACTTTCTCTTACTCTCTCTCTATCTCTCTCTCCCTCTCTTTCTCTCTCTGTCAAATTGTCTCAACCAAGCAGATGAACGAATGAAAATAAATATAAAGGGAATGACTTTCTTTCGAGGGTCCAAATAGTTTCCGAATTCCAAGGTCGCCATTGATTTGCAGACCTTCAGGGAGATGTATGAATGAACACGCGATCATGGACAATAAATCTACGATTTCTGATGCGGGGGTATTTTTTGGGGGAAGAGGGAAGTCTATGTACACCTTAAACGTAAGTCCCGAATTCGTAGGGGACCTTATGGGGGGTATCTACGTCACCACGACAGCTGCCTGGTCGTCATACTTTTTCTTTGTCTCAGAGGACCCTTCTAGGGGGCCACGAGCGGAGCAGATGTTCTGTGACGTGTGCCTCCCCCCTAAGTAGAATGCGTACTTGTGCTTATTACTGCTTGCATTGCGAGGAAAGGTAGAGCAAGTCGCACGTGAGCTTGTGCTCTTACGCACAAAATGAATTGCGTGCCGGACGTCGACACCCTCCTTGATATTCGCGGATGCATTCACAGCCAAAAGGTTTAATCTGCTTGTCCTGGCGTAATGCAGAACCTAGATTTGCAAGCAACTTCAATTTAATCACTTCTGCTTGTCTTGATTCTCATTTTATAAGAAAAGCAATTTTTAAAGTAATTTTGGAATTTTAAAGTTGATTTGAATTCAGGAAAGAAGAATTGTTAAATGTTGAATGTTGAATGTTGAATTTGTAGAGGAGAGTTAAATATTTGCAGATCCTATAAGTTGCTTGGAAAAGATGCATCTGCAGATGAAGTGTCTCAATCCTCGAGGGGGTCGACTCCCTAGTATAGGGGTGGAAAAAAGGGGAGCGGAGAGAAGTTTGGCAAGAGAAATTTGAATAAGTCGCAATCAAGCCCAAGTTGGCGTGCGGTCGGAAGAATAGTCTTTCGGCCTCTTATTATTACCTGATGGTCTTTCACCCCTGATGTACACTCTGCTTTCCACCCCTCGTACCTCCGCACCCTCCACACATCTGCCAGGGCACGCGACTAACCCTAGTCGAAGTATAACACTTGGAAGAAAACAACGGGTCCCAAATAATATCTCTTCTCTCTTCGATTTGTCAGAGTTGATGGAATTTATTATACAGCTTCTCTGTCAGCTGCAATAAAGAAGGGATGGTTCTTGTCTCGGCCTTGTTTAAATTTACCCCTAGATAATGCACTTTTCGGAAATTAAAGGAGAAACATCCAGGTGATATTGGAAAAGATGCATTTATTTTGCGAGGGGCGATTTGATATCCCCTGGTTATTCTTTTTCTAGAAAATAGGAAAGGGGTTCTTTGAAGAAATCAGAGAGAATGCGTCCAATCGTTCTGGATGAACATTTGGATTTTGGGACAGATGCATATATTTTCAGAGATGCATTGTGAAAGAAATACTTCTGATGAAAAGAATTGCAGAAGTAGCCTCCTTTGCATCTGTTCCTGAGACGCGAAAGGGTTTTCCAAAATACAGATGTCTCCGTAACAAAACTGGCCGTGACTGCTCGAGTGGAACGAAAATGGGACCACGGAGGTCAGATTTCCTTAGGACACCCCTTCGCAAATGATATTCTCGATCCTGCGGCTTAGCTTAGGTATAGGAAGTGCAAGAGGCGCGGTCCATCGCCAGGTGCATCTTGGAGATGGATATCACCTGCTTCCTTTTTCTTTTCTCGTTTCTTCGCGAAAAAACAGGATTCCTTAGATCTCAGAAAGCTGTCTTGGAAAATATTTCAAAGCCTCCAACTCTTTCCCACGCTCTCCTGTTCAAAGACTCTTTTCTTATGTATTTTAAGGAACTCTTTCATCCCCTGGGAACCAGAATATTTGATTCTTATTAGTTAAGACTTTAAGAGTTCTACATTGAATGCTATATTTACAAAATTTAAATATTAACAATTGTAGATAATATGCCTGATATTTGATAGTACAAAGTCTCTTGTGGAAATTAGAATAAAACATTTGTCAAAATATTCACAATGGTTTGGAATAAAGTAATGATAAGAATTTATTCAAAAGCCTTGAGGAAGGAATCTAGTCCGAAGTCCGTCTATGGAAGCTTTACTTTCCATGCTCTACTCGGACTCAAACCTTCTGAAGAAAAGAAGTAAAAGCCGCGAGACCATTCTCAAAGCTGGAGGCCGCCACCTGGGGGGTGGTTCTCAATTCGAGTGCACGAGCCGTGCCAAAAAGCGCTAATCTTTCAAGCAGAGATCCGCTAATGGAAACCGGGTCTCTTCTGTCTTTCGAATGCTTTCTTTTTTTCATCTTCACCAGATGGATGGACGATGCAAAAGCAACCTTGCATCCCAAGAGAAACGATGTATGAATTTTGCCAAGAGTAGAAAAGATAAAAAAATAAATGAGAGGAGAGATATTTGCAATGGAAATAGGGAAGAAAGTATAAGTAATCTTGCTGGAAGAATAGTATATTGTGCAACTAGTGGGAGAAGTAGGCGATTCCAACGAGTGTGAAGTTTGCCGCGCTCGCTGCGCTCGCGCGGCAATCACACGAGTTGGAATCGCCTACTTCTCCCACGAGGTGCACATACAACTTTGTCCAACATACCTGCGATGGAAATGCGGCTGAGGAGGTCATCGAGAGAGTTGGGGGGAGGGTAGCGGGTCCAGGGGCGCAGCCCCTGGTGGGGGTTCGGGGGGCGAAGCCCCCCGATATAAAAAAAAAAAACAAATTTTGAGTTAAATAATGTCGAGGCAATCAGCAAATGTTTTGAGGTTAAACTTCAACCACGCGAACCACAATTGTCTCACTTACTTTTCCCCGAATTAAAAAAAAAACGAATCTTGTTAAAACAAATTTTTTATTACATATATCATGAATCTCTTACTTTTTAAGAGTTAAAATAAACGTGATGTTTGCTGCGTACTATAGCGTCTTGACGTCGACGTATGTAGGACATTCCTTTAGTTAACGTCTGATGGCACCACTGTAGGGATCTACTGCATCGACTGCCCACAACACTTCAACCACGCGAACCACACTTCTCTCACTTACTTTTCCCACTAGTGGGAAAAGTACTCACTTCTACCACTGTGACGTCATCAGTTGAGAAATCGACAACTTCTCCCTCTCGAGACGAGCCTCCGAAGTCGCATTTCCATCGCGGGTGTTGGACAAATAATATTTACTGCAAATATTTTTAGCCTTTCTGATTTATTATATTGTTAAAGATAAAACAGACACAATATTTAGTATCACCTTTGAATTTAGATCATTTTTTGGTGAGTTGAGAACTGAGTCTAGGAGTTCTTGTTAATGTAACTTGGTCTCCACTTCCTGTCATTTCATTTATAAGAAACAGATAGAAGTATATGTAAACGTATCTTCAGAAGCCACCCAGCGCGATAAGTGGAAATCGAGTGATAAAGAACAATTTAACGGTCTTGCTAATGATACCAAAAATACGCCTACCAGGATAAAAGATACTGACAGCTCGTCTGGTCGTCTGGAATAACTAAGTTAGGAGATGTCCTTCACAGATGATCTCCGGGGAATTTTATTTTTTTAATTTGTCTCTGATAACTTGCTCAAGCATTCTTTAACCACTCCTCGTTATTTATCTTACTACAATAAAATTAAATCAAATCATTTCTGAGCTTTTGAATCAGTGAAAGTTCCTCTGATTGAGTTGGCGACCAGATAATATAATATAATATAATATAATATAATATAATATAATATAATATAATATAATATAATATAATATAATATAATATAATATAATTTAATATAATATAATATAATATAATTTAATATAATATCATATAATATAATATATAATAATATAATATAATATGTCACTGATGAATCAGCAAGTTTACTGGGCCTGTCAACTTGTTTCACTATTCTCAGATTGTTTGTTTTGTCTACTTGAGGATCATTCAGCCACTTAAGGGAATGTGAAACGTCTTAAGGCGTGTCGAAAAAGACATAAGACCAAGGGGAGCCACGACGGAAGTGGATAATTTTGTGGTGACCGTTGCGGCCACATACTGGGGGTCTGAATCTGGAGACCCAATCTACCAACGCTTCTTTATGTCAATCACTAAAGAACAGGCTCAGATTGAGTAGATTACTTCTCTCAGAATGACATTTAGATAAAAGAATATACCTCAGTTCTACTTATAGTTCAGTCTCTTTTACAACTTTACTTTTCTCTCCATGGGGTTTATATGCTCTCGAATTTGTTCTTCGAAGCCAAGGTGTGTTCGCGGGGTGGACGCCCTTGGCTTATGTTAAACCATAAATAAAGGAAACTTGGTAGTGGTAATTATCTCTGCCCCCACGATACAAGTAAGAACACCTTTACACAATGCCAAGCGAACAGAAGGCTTTAAAATGTTCATTGCAATGCTGCCGATTTCCTACTTCAAGCCAATTTTTTCCCAAGTCAAAAGTCCAATTTGGAAAGTAAATAATTTGGCAACACTGTATAATTCTAAAAGAATGACATGAGCGGGTTGAGGGTGTCCTGTAGAAGACAGACGCTTCTTGCCTTAACACGTTGTCACACCTGACGTCACATACTCGTTAGGGGGCAGATGGCCCCCCTCTCAAGCGTGACGTTTGAACCATGGGGTATCTGGCAGCGTCTAGCAGCTAGCAACAAGCTATGGGGGTCCCCTCCTTACTCCATAAGGTATAAGGTAAAGTAAAATAAAATAAAATAAAACTTCTGACCGAAGGGAGCCCCCAATTGCACACACGCGCAGCTGCTCAGGTAGCACGAGCTACTTCGGCATTAGAGGCTAAACTATCGAGGGGTGCCTTCCTACCCCATTGAAATTCCGTCTGGCCAGACGCCCGGCTGCCTTTCGTTGGCTTATGCATTAAATGTGAGGAAGAAAACAAAAAAATTTGTTCGCGATCCTCTCCTTTGGGGTTTAGGGGGCGAGGGGTGCACTCGACACCCCTTCGATCGATTTGAATCAAACTGGAAAATCGATTCGATACTCGGCTGCGACAAGGGCGACACGCGACCATCTGTAAGAATCTTTTTTTTCATGCCCAATCGGACGATGTTATTGGATTCGAGAAAAAAAAAAGTGAACCTTGATCTCCTAATCCATTAGGGATTTGGGTTCGAATTTATGCAGATGGTAATGAAATAGGAATTCATTTCCTTTTTACGCTTCAATGAAATAAGTGACTACCGACTATATTAACATGCGCATTTATTTAAAATACTGGAACATATTGTATAAGGAGCTTTATTAGGATTGAAGCGTGTTCTAAAGATGAAAACATCCGATTTAAGGGACAATTCCCGGAACATAATTATTGTATACCAATTTCTTTGCTGGGAAAATCTCTTTAAAAGATTTTCTTTTTGTGCTTTAACAGATCTTGTCCTTCACTTTTGGACCGCCTTTCAGCGAGTTCAGTAATTGTGTCGTTGGAGGATTTACTACCTACCTAAGAAGTCAATAATGCCAAACTGACCGTGGCATTGTCCCCACTAAACGTTCTTTTGTAAAATTCAGGTAATGAGCTGACCATCTTCACGCCTCAAGCAAAGAGAAAACCCGGATATTTGTCGGCTGTTGTAAATCCTTGTAATTCACATCACGAGACTTCCGGTTCGAGGACGAAGGCGTGCGGGGGCGATTTGTGTGCTAAAATACAATACAGCACCCGCAAAACCGTCCACCCTCTACTATTCTCCACGTCTTTCTTGTAATCAAGAGGTTGACTTTATGGGCAGCTGATGCTACCTTTTCTGCAATTTTCGGTATAATGAGACCAGTTCCGTCAAGTTTGACGTCTTTTCTAACTTTAGTTCTTTATATTGTGGAAAGCGAAAAAATGAGCAAGTTTACTCAAAAGGTAATTGGACGACCTAAACGGTTCGACCATAAAGATGGATTTTCTGCTGCATTGTTGTTGATTTTGATGTTAGGCAATATTTTCAAGCATCAATAATTTTCAATTTGGATAAATTTGACTTTCAATGGTATAATTTTTTAAATAAGAGACAATACATCTTTTAGGTTTTATCCGAAACATTGGAAAATTAGGGTACTTTATATTTTCAAGAAATTGAAATTCAGGTAATTTTCTACGTTTGTTAATAAACATTTTCGGTAATATTATTTTTATTCCAGAATGCGGATTTTCGGGAATTATTCTTTCGGTATTTTTTCAAATTCGGAATTTTGATTTTTTAACAAACAGACTTCATGCCAACTAATCATTGTTAAAGTTTATAAATTTTAAATTGAAACTCACATTAATAAACACAAAATTGGAAGTGTTAAAAAATGATTGTGTTTAACTTCTATCTCACAACGAAAAAAATCATTTTTGGTGGTAAACTTTAAGACTCTCTTTAAAAATTATTTTCATCTTTTAGAAATATTTTTCTGCTGATAAAAAAAGAATACGTGTCGAAGAAAATCGGAGGTGTCCACCTCGAAAGGTCTCCTCCCAAAAAACACGCAAGAATATTTTTTTCCTCCCAATAATGTAATTTCCAATTAAAAAGGCACGTGTCTGGCTTTTGTTACATCCCATGTCTCAAGAATTAAGGCGTGCAATAATTGCGTGTATCGAAGAAGAAAAAAGTCGAAGGGGGCGGCTCATCGAGAAGTAACGGTGAATCACTATTGAAAAGAACTGTATAATTTTTTATAGCCCTTCAATTTCGAAGCGTGGCATATTGCGGGAGGAGGCTCTTTTCGATATCCGGTCCCGATCTCGAGACTCTCCTCTCTAACGGGAGATTAAACATAATAAATGTCGGCAGGCTGCGAAGCCACCGGTATCATCTTTGCTAATGGGGAGCGAAGGAGAGAGAAAGGTTGGGGCACAAATCGTACAATGACTTGGAAACATATGTCCAATGGTGCGTTCGACGCCGGCCAGCATAGAGATGCGTTATTATCACACTTTAGGGTGGAAAAAGTTTCTAGTTAGCTCGGAACCTTGGAAGGAATACGAAAAGTCCATTTTCGCCTTCTGTGCTGTAGTTCCGAGACGTCTGGGCACGTGAGGGCGTAGAATCGTGGGGTAGGTCGAGCCATCTGGCAGTTTGCTTTCCCCATATAGGCATCCTCAACAGGGCCTTTAAATCAGCTTAGAAACACGCACCTTGAGACCCGAGACCTGTCCCGGCCAAGAACCCTCAGACGGTGGCCCTTTAAAGATCGACCCTGCAACCAAGAAACCGAGACAGCCTCTCTACCTTTCTCTATCCTTCTTATTCTTCCAGTCCTTTCAATTCCATCGAGGGTGCACTTTGAATGGATATACCTTGTAGCTAGTTCTTCACTACCTTGCAACCACCTTGATATCGAAACTATTAACGGGATACCTGACCGTCCCATTCAAAAAGGGCGCGAAAACTTCCTCAGATTCATTCAGAAACCTTGAGAAATCTATTAAACAGTATCATTAATTCACTGAAAAATCAGTTAAATGTGTATTTTGTGTTTTTTTTTTTTTCCAATAGTTGATATCTTTCCATTCTCAGATTAAAAATCTCGCTGGAATTTTTTTCAAAAAGAATGCGGTTCGGAAAATATGAGATCAGACTTAAAGTTGTTGCTTGAAAGCTTTGATATTTTTGAAAGACCCCTTCCTTCCCCTAGCGATAATCGATTCCTCAAAGTCGGGGGACGGCTTCTATCTGTAGGCGATTGTATTCAGGATTGGGAATCCTTCGAGTGCATCATCGGGAAATGAAAAAAAACTGCAACTCCAGATGGTGCATCGCGAAGCATTTCTGACCCGTATCCCTTGTAATTCTCGGGCCCTCTTTGTCTTAACCCCCTCCCATCCTTCGCCACGGTGCAGGGCGCAAATATACATGAGTAAGGGTGCATCGCGTTCGCTGCAGGCATGCACTTTTGTCTCCGTTGCAAGTACATATACCGTTGACGATAGACACGGATCGTGGACGACGAACAGTGGAAGGGGGATCGGAGGGGACCGGTGACAGTGAGACTTTTATTAGGGAAGGAATCAGCAAGCATGATTATGTACCTTAGAGCGTCTCCACCTCCGTTCATCCCTCTACTGTTCCAACCACCACCGCCCTCATCCCTTCGCTCTTGCATTGTCAATCCACGCGCATATGCACCCATTGGCGTAGCTCGCAAAGATTACTTTAAACTTAGTCGATTTTCTTCAATTTATTCTGCGCTGACTTTCCTCTTTGAGAAATGAATTGCTTTCGAAAATAGGTAAAAATTTGCGTCTTATAATCTTGAAATTATTCAGTATTTAATTTTAATTATTAGTTCGAGAGTGAAAACAGCTCTCATCCGAGTATTGGACAATTTGAATAGAAGAATCGTTTCATCAAAATTTATCACAGAATTTCCTTCAAATAAAAAAAGCTTAAAAACCATAATTCAAAACACGAAAGTTAAAAAAAAATTACGTTAATTTTACAACTCTTTTTATTGCAGATAACAGAAAATCGATGTGTTTTTTACACGAAAGTGCATCCCTTTTTATAACGGAAAAAATTTATCGCATAATTATTAAATATATGTAATCATTATTGATAAAGTTACTCGCAGTCTCCATCAGCGATTAAACTGTACGGATATCTTGTACGCTTATAAAGTACAACATTTTTTACGCTACATGAATATATTAAAGTGACAAATAAATTATCTGGAAGAGAGTATATATATATATATATATATATATATATATATATTACATTACTGATCAAAATTGTGAGTTAATCTGTTTTTCGAAGATCGTTTAATTTCTCTTAAATTTAATTACACTAAAGATTACATTTTCCCAGTAAACAAAAATGTGAAATAATCCCTAAAAAAACGTAGGAGAATTATAAAAACTCAAAATTCTGACTAATGTGAATAAACTAGGGCGAGTGTATATTATCTGTCACAGATAATAGTTGAATAGTTAATAAATCTTACTTACGATGCTCGTCGTCGTGGTGATTGTGAAAAGTGCTGGATGCTGAAACAAAAATTAGAAGAAGTTGAAAGAGACGTTTACTCTCAATGTGTGATAATGAACGAAACATTTGAGCATTAAGGGTGGTACTTTATCAAAATTTGAACAATCCCCTTTTGGCGCGAGTTCCGTTTGTCTTTCGTCAAGTACATTCGCGTGTAACACGTGGCTTTTTCATTGTCGCACTTGGCGCTTTTGGTAAAAGACTCCCTGCCAGTGGGGGCTGTTGCGGAAACATAAAAACGCGCGTTGGACTCCCAAGAGTATCTTCCAGAGACACACCGGTGGTTCGTCGCTTCGTGGTTGGGGCGACGTGCACGAAATTTGCATCCCTGCTTCGCCTATGCCGCCTAAGGCGATATTATCGTCACAATGAAACCACCCCCTCAACACTACCCACTTCTTTCTCACCCACGTCAAATGCACACAGACAAACCAAGACATCCGATGGCACGCGCACATTTTTTCAACTTTCTCTGATTCCGGTTCAGATTCAGAGAAATTCAATTGAAAAATATGATAAACCTTTACAGAATTTTATCTTCTTTCTATTATAGAAACTATTTAAATATTTCTACAAATCTACCTTTTCCACTATCCAAACTTTAATAAACACAATTTCCCACTAGCATTAATTGTCAGGACTAGGAAAATATATTGACAACCCCTGAATAATTTATTCTCAAACTGCTAATACACGGACGGTTGCTGCGGGAATGTTAGAGAGATTTCCGTTTTGATTAAAGATTTTCGCTATTGATTCTTATCCAAATATAACTAAATTATAACTCTATAAAAAAATGGCCAATTCTAAATATAATTCTTTAGTGAATTTGCACAAGATGAAATTTATAATATGTATTATATAAGAAAAGATGTGTTCCACTTTGTGGGACGCTTTGTGCAGAGCCCTTGCATATTAAGTAACATTCACGCCTCATGATCGACAATCTGAGCCCTCTTATCGAACTTTGTGAGCGACATTTAAGCTTTTCGTCGCGTCATCGAGTTTCGCTTCTATGGCAGAAGTGAATTCAATGTTGGTGAATTGTTGGGATTAAGGGGGTGGACCATAGATTCAGTAATACACGGACATGTTTGTGGGGGGGGGGGGAACCTAGTTCGATGCTAGTATCTCAGACAATTTCGCCCGGCAAGACTTAACAAATAGGTAAAGTTTCCCTGTGGGGCCGCCGGCGGATTTACCGGAGCGGCTACGACATCCTTCTCTTTGTTCCTAAGTTTGTGATGTATTAGCCTCTCTTCATTTCTCTCTCACTCTCTCTCTCTCATGCTTTTTCTCTCTCTTTCTTTTTCTCTCAGAATTCCCGCTTTGTTTATAACCATATGCTTTATTGCTCTATTTACATTTTATCTTTAAAAAGTTATTATCAACTCCTAAAAACAGTAATAAGCTCTCATCTCTAATTAGAAAATTAGCTTCACATTCTGTTCCATTAATTTCCCGAATTTATGAAGGTCTTTCCATTTTTTTGCTTAAAATTCAGACGACAAAACCGATAATTTCATGGTGCTCTGAACAAGCTAGTCCGGAAAATTGCGTCCATAATCTGCGTAATATCTGCAGTAACACAGTAATGGCTACGGCACCTGTGCACTGTTACGACCCATCAATTTTTATACACAGTTATATGTATTTTTTCTGATTTTAAAGAGAAGGCAGAGCAAAATTTTACACTGGAACAAAAACTGCAACTCGATTCAAGATTAAAAATTACATTAAGTCTCGCATTACATATTTCCGAAACTGATCTTTTCAGTTTCATCAAGAAATTTCAACCCCTGATGACCTTTCTGTCGGTATTCTGTATAAAATTATTCAGTGGTAATAATCTCGGTTATTTTTCAAACGGACAATGTGGACTCGTACCGGCTTTCGAGATTAATAAACTTTCCGAGGAAACCTTGCCAGCTTCGGTGACTCCCACGAAAGAAAATCAATACTCAATACATCCCAGAGGCCCGTTTTACCGCTTATACATACTTGTCGCCCTATCTCTCTTTTATCTCGATCGTATCTCATATATTGGCATACGTCTGGTGCTCATACGATATCCCTCCCCTTTCTGCACTATCTATTCCTCTCCTTCGCTTTGTGCTCATCTTCCTCTCTATTTCTCTCATGTAGTTATAGGAAAGTGTGTGTTTTGCTTCTAATGGAAAGCAAAGTATTCGTATGTGTGATACTTACACCCCCGCGACGCACAGATCTTGTCGAGGGTGACAGATGGCGTTGTAGACAAAGAAGTAGACTGCTTTCGTAGCGTTGCGTAACTCAATAAAAGCAAACCTAAGTCGATCGTTTCCTCCCCACAGTGGACCACCATACAACATTTTGTAGGAACGATGGGGTTGGAAATCAAATCTCGCGGTACTTTCATGAAAATGTTCACTCGATGATTGAATCCTCAGTCCTCTCCTTTTAAATCAGATTTCTCAAGTTGAGGGCAAAGATAAATCTGTGGATGGTCAGTGGCGTAACTCTGTTGTCTCAAATCGGTTCTTATATGGTAGACTTATATCATTCAATTCTTGGCTGTATCAATAAAGTTTGCCAAAAATTACCGGACTTCAATATGCGATTTCCTCATTTAACTTAAAAAATAAGATAATTAGATATTTTTTTGCCCTGTAGCGCTATTCACTTTTTAAATAGAAAGTAACTATTATCAGATTAATTTCTCGTTTTTGTACTCCTTTTACAAGATATTGAAATTTGATAGTGATTTTAAAGGATTTCAGGATATTTTAAGGGATTTTGAAAAATCCTAAACGATTTCAAGTCATTTTGAGCAAATACAAAAGTTTTAAATACATTTTAAATGATATTTGAAATCTTTTGGAATTTTTTTAAATCTCATAAAATCTTATTATCCTCATTAAATTCTTTGAATTACTTGAACATCATTTTTTTTGTAATTATTTCATTTTTATAAAATGTATTTAAATCATTTGAACATTTTCGAAATCCCTTGAAATTGTTAAAAATATATTGAATTCTGTTGAAATTCCTTGAAAATCAATAAAATTAAATAAAGCCCCTTAAAATCTTCTGAAATTCTTTAAGTTCTCGATGAATCTCTTAAAATCTCCTAAAATTTTACCTACAGCGCGAAAAGATACATTTTACTAATATTTGGTGAGTAAAATGAGGAAATGGAATTTCAAGGTTTAAATTGGATCCAAAACCATTAAAGAAGAAATATTTTACTGAACGATAGATTTTACTGCTCTCACCCTAAGAAAATAAACTTACTACGCCAGTGTGGGGAGACCAAGACTCGAGAATTAGTTTCGCGTCAATTAGCTTCGATTTAGGGTACTTCAATCCATCAGGAAGAAAGATTCGTTCAAGGATTGATTTGAAACTCGATTCGATCGCAAGAAGGGAAGATTGAGTTTCGATCGCTCGTCTTACTGTCCGCACACGATTAACGCTCGGAGCACGCGTAAGGGACGTGTCGTCAGTGGGACACAATAGCCACGTGCCAGAATCTAATCATTGAACGATTCCCGGGGCGAGGGTGCGTTTACGACGCACTTACCTATTTCGTCCATATACATAATACACATACACGTTATACACTTTTTTTTAAGATTTTCTATTCAGCCTGCTAACTCACTGGAAATTCATTAATCTGCTTGGAGCTGAGATCGTGCTGCTGTTTACTGATCCTAAGGCTTTTCCTTTTGTACTCGTCTTTGGATATTGAGGACGAGAATCATCCGCTTGAATGAAAAATAAAAGTCTTTGGAGTCGAGTTTTATTGCTGGGAGTAGTACACACATTATTGTGGTTAAAATGTTACGTATTATGACTTAATTGAGATCGAAGGTAAGCGGCCATAAAGGTATAAGTTTATTTTTGAAGAAATGAGGTAATTTAGAATAACTTTCACTCGGAAAAATGAGCAAAATGTTATTTTTGTAATTTTAGTCCAAAATCAAAGAGAAATTAGTCTAGAATCACCTATTTTACATGTTTTATTATGCTTTTATTAAGTTGAAATGAACTTAATGCTAAACATGTATAAACTTAATGTAAACATGTATTGAATAAGAAACTGATTCTTGGTGAAAAAGAATTTCTGTGTTTTATTCGTTAAGTTTTGTATAAATACGTATTTGACAAGTCCTCTGAAAAAAAGAAGGAACATAAAAAATTGTTTAGAACTATCAGAGTGGAAACGATTGAAAGTTGTATGAAATTAATGTTATTTTGTATCACAATATGTGTTGATTTAATACTGGGTACTAAGTTGTAGAAGATGACACATTATTGATTAATAAACACTTTGCTTCGCCCCATATCGGTCGTGGGCGTTTGATCAGGAGTTTTAATTCTATACCGAACACGTGTCCCTAGACCTAACCAGACGCCCCTTTAATATAATCACATGAACGAGTGAAAAAAAAATAAAGAAGAAATTATCTTTTATTTTAACAAGTGCTTTAGAGATCTTAAAGAAGAAATTTCTTAAATTACTAAATAGTTCTTAGTTCTGAAGAAAAAAGAAAAATTAAATTGATTGATGATACTTCCCGCGCTCTAGATATGGAATCTGTATCAAGGATATTTGTGGGAGTTGAGCAAAAAATTCTTAAAGCTCTCTGCGCAAGAATGAAGCAACAAGTGGCATCTTAGCTCAGACAATCTTAAGGGAACGTTCAACAAGTGTTTTCCAAGCTGTTGCTTCTGAGCATCTTAAGGCGGAAGTAGCGAAGGAATGTTTCACGATTAAGGAAGTGCGGGACTTGAGTTGGCAGAAGCTCTTCCGAAGCAAACATGGCTTTTCATCGTCTCTAGGAACATCATCGTTTTACGAGCGAGATTCTAACCACGCACGTTTTACGATCGTGATTTAGTAGACCTCCATATAAATTACAAATGGATTTCGTGAATCAAACCTTGCGTATCAATTTCGCAAATTGATAGTGCTACTTGATTGCTCTTCAAATTTCAATCACTTAGAAACGCGTTTGTTTCGAATGAATGAATTTGATTATTGGTAATTTACTTTTCTTTGAATTGCACTATTTTCAAGTTGCCGCGTTTTCATTTCCACTACATGCAAATAAGCTAAAAAGTATCCAATATTGTTCGCTTTGATGAGCCATTCGAAACAATGAAATGAATCCATTTCTTCGGATCTTGGCCCGAAGCAATTTCAAGAGCAACAAGTAGAGAGCTTATATTCTCCAAATGGTGAAATCCAAAGGAAAGTCTTACATAAGAAAGCTTTTCCCATCCCCAGCCATATCTTAGCATCAACAGGTTCTTCCTTTTCCGTGGGAGACGGTCTGGAAAATCTTGGGGGAAATCTTGTAAGGGTCGAGAAAAGCCTGCGGCTGTTGCGTCAACAGCTAAGGGATGAGCTCTGAGCAACCATAGATCCCTTGGGGGGTGGGGGACTAAAGATCAGAACTTGAGGGTGAACTTTCCACTTCTAGCTTCTTGTAATCTGTTGAAGCCACCCTTAAGAGAAAGGAGAAAGAAGAGTCTATACGACGTAAAGTGCTTTCTTAGGGGTTGGTGGTGTGGGGCTTTCTTTGCCAATTCTTCGAGAGGGTGGAAAGCACTGTAGGGCTTCAAGATTACCCAAACCAGCGAAGACGCGAAAACGACTCTTCGACTATTTTCTGAATAGGAGGGCTCTTTAAAGAAGTGACACCTTTGTTTTTCCAGAGGGTGAGAACGAGGTGAGAAGAGACGAGGGTGAGAAATTCTTCAGGAAAATTGACGTTAGGAAATTGGAAGCACCCTATCATCGATCAAGTGCATCTAGGGAAGTTCTTATTCTACTCTCTTATCCTTTCTTTCCCCCCCCCCTCTCTCTCTCTCTCTCTCTATCTCTTTCTTTTTCGCCTCTCCACTTTGTGGATATGGAAGATCGTTAAAGTGATGACACAACCCACCACTTGAAATATTATATCTGCTTCTTCGAGGAAAATTTACTAGTCCATCAGTAAAGCCTAAACATGTTAGGTAAGCTTGTGTCCCTTAATGGAAATATCAGCCTTGCATGGGATCGTTTAACGATGTAATTATGTAACCATACATATAACGTACTCTTCGATCGCTGTACTTCATCGCTTCTCGCCCTTTCTAGCTCGGAAAAGAGGGAAAATAGAGAACTGATTCATGCTTCATTTTTCATTTTTGTACTCTTTTCATTATCACTTTCACTATCACTTTCACTCTCACAGCTAATTTCAAGAGGAATTTTATTGACGATTAAAAAAAGTGTAGTGAAGAAAAGTGAACTTCAGGGAGAACTTATTTGACTTTTTTATCAATTATGTTGACTTCGAATTCGAATAGACTTGTAACATTTTTTAAACTCATCCTTTTAAACTTCGAAATAAAAAATTAAATTCTCCTCTTTTAAATAAGAATCAGATGCAAGAGATGGTATACATAATTTCTCCTGTTGATCAGGACCGACCTGCTGGTTGACTTTAGTAGGTCTTAAGTTATACTTAAAAAATCTTACGAGAATTTAAATAAGTGAATACGCATGTATATCATTTCATCCAGATCGTTTACAGCTGTTTCTGGTCTTCCAGGTGAAGAAAAAAACCGTCTTCTCTCATTCACTTTGTGACATTATAAGAGCACTTCCGGTTTTATAATCGCATAAAATGAATTTCGAGGCTCATTTCGACGAATTAAGAGTGCGTGAGCCTTTTTCCGTCATTGTATCCCGAAAAGCCCAATTTTGAGCGCGTGACTTTTTATCGTGAGAGGGCTTTGCCAAGTTGACACGGGTTTTTCTGGTGATGGGCTATTGTCATGGGGGCCGCCCCTGGGGAATAAATATTTAACCGACGTCGCCCGCTCTTGTTCGTCAACATTCTGAAAGGATCCGGAAGCATCCTTCCGGTGATGCTGGCGGATCTCGAGAAGGATCCTCAGGCTTTAGAATTAGATCGCTAGATTTGGTCAATGGGCCAACAAAAGGGCCATCTTCTTCCAAATTCAAAATATGCAGAACGTAACCGAGACTCGTGAATGCACTCTCGAGTGCCTCTTGACAAAAAGACGACTAGAATGACAGAAAGGACCGCGGTTTGCTGTTTACCCAAAACATCATGGTTTCGCAACATCAGAAAAGAGCAATGAATGCCAACCAGCCAATTTTAAGCCGATGATCTTTACAATCTTTCCGGATAATCGGCTAAGAGACGATTCTTTCCCGATGGGGCAATGAAATGGTCGCGTGGGAGTAACTCGAGATCATCTTCAGTCTTCACCAGCTGCTATCTGTCTGTTTTCAAGCAGATGTCGAAATTGGGACACCCGAGACAATACCAGAGAGATAATGGACTTGATTCTCGAACACGAACGAGAAGAATAAAAAAAAAAGTAAAGCATACACCCTCCACAGTCTCTGCGGACCAATCTTATGTTGCTGTCGAAAATTTGAGATAAGAAGGAATATTTGGAGGGTGTGTTTTAAAGGAAATTTATAACCGCCATATCTCAATCTAAAGCGGGGGCCTATCGTTTGCAGACAAAAGGGAAAACAATAATAAAGATATTCGATATTTATAGCAAATTGTGTATTATTCATTACTAGAAATATTATACGCGCGCTACGGCGTGCGGGAAACATTGCACGATCAATTAATTATATATTCAAGTACAAGAAACAAAGATACAGAATTTCATGATGCCAAGTTGAAATTCAAGAATTTTAGGTCCTTCAAATATACATTTTTTCAATTTTAATGCAAGTAGATTTTATTAAATTTAATTTTGTAAAAATTTCAGGAATTTTATGGAATTTCTAAGTATTTGAAGAAAGTTGATGGTGATTTCAAGGATTTAATAGCATTTTAGAGGATTTTGAGGAATTTAAAGAAATTTTAAAAGTTTTTAAGAAAGTTATACGAGTTTTGTGTAATTCTCAGGAATTTCCAGAGGAGATTCGTGAAATTTTCAGTAAATTTTAAAGACTTTTATTGGATTTCAAGGGATTTTATGAAATTTATTGTTATTCCCAGAAACATTACGGATTTTACATGACTTTTAAGGAACTTTTAATGTTACAATAATAAGTATTGTATTTGGATTTAAAGGGAATAATTAAACTTTTCAGTAATTGTAATTACTAATTAATTATTATTAATATTAATTATCTGAAACACCCCTTTATAAAATTATAAATACGTAATTAATGTAAGACATCAATATTTCAACTTCTGCACATGGTACGCTCTACAAAAACTCTCAAGAGTAAATCCTGTGCGATGAAACAATAAAAAGATACTATTGTACCCACTTTAATTACATAGCATTTATTTTTTGCTTGAGAGTGAAGCGCATCACATGAGGTGGAATAGAAAAGCAAAAAAAGCTCTCGTAAGCTTGGATTTCTGAAACAGTTCTCGGGAGTAAAAACTAGAAAGACATTTTACTTTGTCTTGCACAACCCCAGACAACCAGAGGTCCCATGCATCTCTTGGTCGTTGTCGCGGTTTGTTTTCCCTCGTTTTCCTGTCCTTTTTATTTGAGTAAGAGAGTGAGACATGAAGGGGTGAAAAGCGGGAGGGAAAAGACACGGCCCTTATGCTCTTTCCTCGAGCGCTCGTTTTTCCTCCCTTTGTTTCGATGCGCGGAAATTAAGAGACTTCTCTCGGTAGTCGGTAGCCTCTTTCGAAGGACCCGCACACACTCAGGATGCCTCGTCTCTCGTTTGCGTGCATGAAACGACACTCATGCGAATGTGGGTCGTTAGGCGTGCACACCAAGCACCAGTCATTGTCCACGGACACCTGTGGACTTGACGTACACGATGATGTAGCCACTTACTTACAGAGCCCCAGGAAATCTCCCTTGCGCTTTTCTCGGCTTTTCGCGTGGCCCGAGCACTAAGCAGCACGTTCTGGGACGCTTCTCCACAGTTTTCTTTTCGTTCGCCCTCTGTCATATTGTCACCCTCCCCCACCTTCTTCAGTCCCTGAAGGCTCACTCCCTTTCTTTGCTCTGCTTCTCAAAAATCCGGTTTTTCACTCCACGTGCTCGCTCCTCTCCGGAGATATGTTCAAGGCGTTAAACTGCTTTTGCCTTTCATTACGCAAAAAGGAAAGAGGAAAGAGGTCGCTTTTATTTCAAGATTATATTGTATGTAAAGCTTCAAGAGCAGGGGACTTTTTACTTATGTAAATAGCTCAAAGATAAGACTACTCCACTTTTTTATTACTCAGTTTTAAATTACCTTACGCGAGAGGAAATTTATTCTTGGGAGCTTGTTAAGCTTCTGAGATTATACTGTATTCTGAGATTATATAAGTGTAATTGTAGTAGATAAAAAGGTCCAAAGGATTAAACAGATATGAATAAATAATATCAAAAGTTATATTATATAATATCTCCCCTTTTTTCTTTTTCTGGTAATAACTTTCGATATTCAAGTTGGATAAACGTCAAACTTCACAGTACAGTAAGCAGATATTTAATTCTCCTTTGAAAACAATTGGTCGCAACCAATACGCCAAATGGCAGAACGAATAGGTGCCATTTCCGGACGGAAATGAGCGATCGATCACGGCAGTCCCCATAAGAGCATCCGGGACACTAAAATTAGATATTTCAGTATATATTCGAATTCCGTGAATATGCATCGTGTTTCTAATACTTTGACACCCTTCACCCCACTTCAGGAAAGTTTTTCTTTTCGGGGTGGCTCGCGCCACTTTTGGGGTGTTTCGCCACTCTGAGCAAAACTAGGGGCGCCTGCCATCTGCTTTTTGCTACCTCTAAACGCTCGTACACCTGGATTCATTGATTCTGGCGAAATTTCAAAGCATCTTTAGCCGGATCAATTGCATTGGGTTTAAAGAGTCTTGAATAGTAAATGGACTACATTATAGCAGCAAAGAAAAATAATTACTCTTGCGCAGAATATTTGAGATTAGAATTTAATAACACTGCTTTATTTTATGGAAGCACACTCACTTTATTAAACTATCACGTTGATTTTGAATTAATAAAAATGAGGAGAGTATATATACATTATATGCATACATATATTATATATATATATTATATATATATATACACCAAGGAAGCGTAGTTTAAAAAATTCCAGTACCCCTCCTCTGGCAGCGAATGTAAACCAATTGGCCCCCGACGTCCGTATTCTGCGTTAATTATTTTTATTTACAGCTCTGTGCAGAGGAATGCTCTCGGTTCATACTTTATGCACACGCTCGGACACGCATGCATTGCATACGCATAGATACGTATGTACAATATACATGCATGGCATATCCGCGCATTCTTGCCAACTATTCGAACCATGCAGGTTCGTCAAATTTGCACTTTTATTCATTTACGGAATACAATCGCACCCCATCTTTCTGCCTCTCATCGTATATTTGCGCTTACATTCGTCAGTGGAAGTGAGTGTTACATCTTAGCAAATTAATTGTTCATTCACGACCTTTGACAAAAACGTTGAACTTTGCCAGAATAAAGAATATGCATAATAGATGAAAAAATGTTTGGTGCTAAATTATCTCCAAACAAATTAACGTTAAATCACTACAAATCCCTTAAAATCCCATAAAGTGTGGTAAATCCCACGAATTAAGAAATTATATAATATTTACGTAAATTCCTAAAAAATTTCCTAATATTGATTAAAATACCACGATATCTCGTTAAATTCCTTAAAATTCCTGAAAATCTAAAGAAATCTCATCAAAGCCCTTGAAATTCCTTAGAATTGATTTAAAAAATGTTCTTGCTTTAAAATTGAAAAAATGTTTACTTGAGGAGCCAAAAATTGTTGAATTTCAACTTTGAATTATGTAATTTTGTATCCTTTTGTGGGCCTATAATATTGCTCGCTATAATATCAAATTATAATATAACCAGATATAAATTATTATAAAATATATAACAATAAAGCCGTTAAGTACGTTTTTGACTGTGGTTTTAACTTCCAAGGTGGATAAGATCATTTTTATTTGGAGAAATGAAGTTTATCTCTGAAGTTAGTTTGGAATCAACGTTGAAACGAGGGAGAAAAGCCAGAGAAGAGAAAAAACTACTGGGAGAATCCAGTACTTGAAAATTTTTCAAATTCCAACGAGAGTAGTACATCATCGCAAGCAAGAACGAACACCATGTAGGTACAGAATTCTTGGACGTGAACCTACACATGCAAACAAAGCGTGGGTTAAAAAGTCAAGTTGATACCATTTTCAAAGTGAGTTTCTCACTCGTGTAGATTTCGTTCTCTAAAGTCTTCTTGAAACATCACCCCTTGCCCACCTTTTATAGACTCTCCTTCAGACATCATGTATACATTCTAGCCGCTTAGTTCCTTTCATCAAGGATCTGTTTCGCGAAGTATTCGAGTTTTGGAAATTTTCTCGAGTTTCGAAAGAGGGATGCTGTTCACTTTCTCTCATTGAAACACCAAATCACTTTTTCGAGAGGTTTTAGAACGGAATATCCGATCAAAAAGTGCTTCGGTTTTAAAAATTTTTTTCGAGTAGTCTTTCAATACTTACTTTAGAAGACAATCATCAAGGAATACGGAAATGAAGGAAGCGTACCGATACATTTCTATCGAGACTCGGTCGGTTTACTTCGAAATAGTTTCTGAGTGGCCTGGAAGGGTGGCTTAGCAAGAAGGGTGGACATTCTTGAGCTGTATCCGCCGGTCTGGTAATTTATTTCTTGCTCGATCTCCTCTGACCACAGCTGGTACATGGTTAGGCGACTGGGGGTTAATTTTCCAATCCGGACTCCTCCATGAGGCCAACTATTTCGAAAACAATTAAACTACCCAAGCGATCGGGCGTGCAATCGAATCCTTAATCGACGCCCTCTATATTCTTAGCTCTATTGTAAACCAAGTGCTTAATTCTTCTCTCTGAATTCCTTTTATTGCGACTCAATTGTTCAACCGAGCCATTCATAAACTGAATCAATAAAAACAAATAAATAAACAAAAATAAATACACACAAATAAATAAAGACAAGCAGCAGACTGTTGTCGAAAATATGAGAAAGAAAACTGATTGGAACTTTCTGAATATTGAATAACATTGAAGTCAATGCTTAAAGGACTTAAAGGATCGTAACGACAAAAACAATACGTCATCCCACGTGACATTCAATCGTCCTTCGCAAGTACTTGTGTGACATGATATACTGTGTTATAAGAGATGCATTACGTATGTGGGTCGTGATGGCCGTTTCAGCGCAGGTCTTATAAGCTGAGCCTAGCCATTGGAAAGAAACGGGGAAATACGAACAGAGATGGGTTCTACAATAATTACTAGACGAGAAAACGAACGAGAGAGAAAACCTGAGTCCTAAGTGAACCTAAGAGAAAGAGAAACAGTGGAGACAGAGAATATGGAAGGTGGATGCGAGTCAAATCGAAAGGGAGAAACCGAGGACGATGAAAAGTTTGACCGGACGTAGCAAGTACAATGCATCGCGGACCACTCTCCACCCCGTTCAACCACCCCTTAATCTGCCCGCATTGTAGAATCAATCAATATTGTTTTACACCGCGAGACGCGAGACGAACTTTTACTCGTGCATCGAGCAAACTTCCACTTTTATCATATTAACGAATCCCACAAAAACTATAGACGTTGAAATAACTTGAGTTAAAAAGACTTGAGTTAAAAAGACTTGAGTTAAAATGACTTGAGTTTGAAAATTTAAAGACGATTCTAGATATCAAGAATGTGGCACAATCTCTTTCCGGCTTATTCGGTCGGCGACGACATCTCACCCACGCGCAATGATTCTGATTCAGGATTCATCTCCCTCTTTAATTATCCTTCTCCCTTCTCGCCACTATCCTTAGTCGTCGTCTCTCTTTTAGCGTCATCGAAAAAGACAGAGAACCCCCGGTCTTCGATAACAAATTATCTTCGAGAGCACACTTCTTGGAACCGGAAATCACCTAATGATAGCAGTATCTCGCAAGACCCAGCTTCTTCCTCTCTTCTATACTCGCCTCTCAAAACAAGCTTCTTTGCAGAATTCATCAAAGAGATTCATTCCCAACTTGCTTAGCCTATTTACAAAAATTCGAGAATCTCCTTCAGCTTTTCTTTTTATTTAAATTTTAACAATAGGACAATTTTACAAGATTAATGTAATTCTTTCGATCTATGAAACGGTATTATTAAAAACTCCACGGTAGAATATCTTCAAGTGTAATTCATTCATGAAACTAGCCGAGTTTGATCATATGAAGAATATAATGTAATTATGTCAAGGAAATGTCTTAACAGATTATAAGGTTAAAAAGCAATTTTCTCGTCTCATTTTGCATGCCAATATGTAATTAAACGAATGAGAGCGACGTGAATAAGTAGATGTGTTGAAATCACGACGTGTTTCGAGTTTAAGTAATATCGGTACCGGAAGAACGGAGATTCGATAACGACTGTCAGACCTGGAATCGTCCTCACATGTCAAGCCGACGTCTCGCAAACCGCATGACATATGCGTCACGTAATCTTGCAACACATATGTTACCACATAAGCCCCTTTGAATTCAGGGTAGACGAAATGCATTAATCGTTTGATTAGATAATTAAGTAAATATATATTCAAACTCTGAATATCATTAATCTACCTGACCTTAACTATGAAAAGAATCAATATTATTATAATGAAATTCAACACTCTTTCCGACTTTGTTTACCAAACTAAATTCTCTCTCAATCATCTTCTCTGAATTTGGATAAGCAGTTACCGCCAGATGTCACCTCGCATCAGCGGACCCTATTCTGAAGAAAAATCATAACATTAAAAAATGTAACATAAGCTTGAAGTGTTTCATTTTACAAATGCACTCGACATATTAAATTTCCTACCTCTTTCTTTCCCACAGTTCAAGGCAAGTTATTAATATTCCTATATTTGTCCACTCAATACATTCTACATTTTACAATACACTTTCTAGTAACCAATTTATCTAATTGTCCCGATAATCGAATACATGATACACGTTCTTCGCCCTTTTACTATCGAATGCTTATTTTCAACTTATTACTTTTAGAAAAGTTGTTACCAGTGAAAAACTTGCCATGTTGCTTTTGCAGATAATTTTGTACAAAAGTATGTGTTTCTGTGACATACAACTTCTTTGCATTGGAGGATATCATTGGCTGAGGATAACAATTGACTGGGATCCAATAGGCGACCAGCGACTCAACCACCGAAGATCCGGCCTCATTCACGATGCGCCGGAATGACGGAGTGGATCTCGATCACTCCGGAAGAATGTGCGGATCCATTGTCATGTCGGGTCGCCATTCTCGTCCGCCATTTAGCGCTCCTAACCTCCCCCACATCGCGGACTCACGGCTACTCGTTTCGCGAACGTGCCTCTCCTCCATTCTCTAGAACGAGTTCCTCTCTCTTCTGATATCCTCCCCCCTGCCTCTCACCTCCCTCGTCAACTCACTGCCAATCACCTACTACCTTAACTTCCCCTTCCATATTTTGCGTGGGCTTGTTCGATCGAACAAGAGATTAATCAACGTCCTGAGCACAGGATGCCGTCAAGGTCCTCTCGGAATGTTGAGTGCAGGTAAATGTAAAACGCTCGAAGAGGTCTTGTTTTTATATAATATATTGCAGGTATTTCCTTTAAATATGACAAAGATTGTAACTGAACTGTTACGTATCAGTTTATTGAGAATCTGTGACTAAACATTACTCAACTAGCAGACACACCAATTATTTTGGTTTACCTTTCGTACCACTTCAAATCATTCAAAAGCCGATCAGGTTTGAAACAGTAATATATCCGATATTTTCGAGATATTTTCAGTGAGGAATAATTTTTTTAGAGAGGAATTTTAAAGGATTTTGACATTTTTCAAGTGGTTTTTATGAAACTAAAAAGATTTTTAAGATTTTAAGAAGATTTCGTAGTACTTTATAGGGGATTTCGAAGGTTTTCGTGAAATTTTCAGGAATTTTAAGAGAATTCAAGAGATTTTCAGCATTTTAAAAATAATTTGTGTAAGTTTTAAGAATTTCTTGAAACTTTATGAGATTTCTAATAATTTTAACTTATTTTAAAGGATTTAAAGGGATTTTAAATGTTATCGTAAAATTTCAAGAAGTGTTTGGTAATTTTAAGAGATTTTAAGTTTGTCAGGAAATTTTATGGAGGGATTTCAAAAGATTTGTAAAATTTTTTAAAGATTTAGTTGAATTGGAATTTTTAGAGATTTTCACAAATTTTAACACGGATTTCAAAAAATGTTTGACATAGTCATTCCTATTTTAAAATAAAATATATTAATATTACATTTTTTTCTTTTTTTTCGACACAAGAAATCTTTTACTTACATACATCTTTGAATTTTGGTTAATTGATTATAACATTTTCAAGACAAGATCAATATTTTTCCTCAACAGACGAAAAAAAAAATCGTTCTGGTTGTTTTCGTGTCAAATCTCGCTCGAACATATAAACTGGTTAACAAGAGTTCCTCTTTAGAGTCTAGACTGACTGGAGAATAGTAGTTAGGAATAATACGATTTGATTTATAGGGATAATGATGGAACTTCCTTCGAGGTTTCGGCATCTGTCTAAGATGGCATGATTGGCCTACGTTGACCTAAGTATAACATCCCTCAAACTATCATTAATGGACGTTCCTTGAGAACTCGTTCAACTATCACGTTTCATTCCTTTAATTACATTAATTCCTATTCAAATCCCAACTAATTCTCTAAACAATTCCAATCCTTAAAAATCTATAATACAATTATCAAAACGCTCATGTGCAAAAAAGAAATTCTATATGATATAGGGAATTGGATCAAACGATATAGGAATACCATTAATCCAGATCCGGAAAAGCGGGTTTCTTGAACAAAAAATTATTCCAACTCGGTTCTTGCTTTGAGGAAAGATCATTTTATGACTGGACGGGAGTGCATGGAGGGTGGAAATCAATTAAGAGGGAGAGAGAGAGAGAAAGAGAGGAAGGAAAGGGCCGCCTTGTATGATAATGCGTTGTAACCTCCACCGTTGAACGATACAGTAAAGGAAGAGTCGGATGGTGGATTGGGGGTGGTTCTTACTTTGCATTCCTTTGTGAACCCTCCTCGGCCCTCCATCTATCGTCGTTTGCCGTCAGTTCTCTGCCCTCTTCCTCTCCCTCTCCCACCCTTTACGTCCTCCTCATGCCTCTTCAAACTTGAACTAACGCCCGAGGTTTTAATGCACTTGTCTACTTCAGATGCGTTCATAAAGACATATATGCCGTCTATCGAACGTACGGGCAAGAGGACCAGGTCTCCGGGAGACAAGAATTAAAAAGAGAGATAAATTGATGGAAGAACTTGGAAAGAAGGACAGGGAAGGAAGCTTGACGAAGATGGATATGCACTGCTCTCTCGGGTAAGTCAGAGAGAAACCTAGAGAGGTAGAAAGTGAGATGGGGCGAGAGTATAACGAGATGAAATGCATTTTAAATTCCAAGCATACTACACTCGTGGCACCCAAAGACCCTGGATTCTCTTTGCACGCGCATAATCCTGGGAACGGACGGTGTATTCGAGAAATAAAAAAGAAGAAAGATGAAAAATAGAAGAATCCGTCCTCGAATACGAGATGCTTTGTCCATCGTCGTGTAACGTGTAATGAAGCCTTTACTCGCTATATGCCCTTTGAGGAAAGCCTGAAAGCCTCGCAATTGTTCTTCGCAGCCCGGATTATTTGTCCCGTTACTCGATTAAACTTCTAAAGCCAAGCCAGTTTACGACTTTTAATAAAGAAAAAAGTCTCTAATTCCTTCTCCCTTACTTTATCACGATCCCTTGTGCAGTAAACTATCTCGTACCGAAAGTACGTTCGGTCACTTCACTCCCGCGTTCAAACTTCGGGGAGAGGTATCACATTTTTAGTATCTTTTTTAAAAGAAATGTTACTTGAAGGCATGACTTACCTGTCTTGTTCTGGTTTGCGCACCAGCCGGCTCTCCGTTACGGCGTCATTCGTTAATCTGAAAAAAATTGTTATTCATTTAAAATATGACCCGAGCACAAATATCATTAATTATTGTTCTTTTATCGTTTTTGGCGTTATTAAATGCGCTTTTCTTAACCATTGTTTTTGAATATTTTGAAAAGATTGAATTGAAGATCAGCATACACTCTGCATTGGGCCAGAATAGAGATACGGAGGCAGACTTAAATGATGCGAGCGCATCTCTGTACTCTCGGGTAAAAACAACTCGGGACCCTATGCTTGAAGGGTCCACGTTCCACAAGCAAGACAAAGAAAAACCAGGGAGCAATTCATTATGCAATCATCATTATCATTCAGTCATTGCGACGCAGCGCCCCGCGAAATTGTTTCTATGTGCGTAAAAAGAGAAGGATTCTTACAACTCGCGGGCACAAATGCTCCCAGGAAGGTAAACTCGCAAGGCGGTTTAATTGGCAACAATTAAAGCATGAATCAACGAAAGGGATCAGTTAAGAAAATAGTCTGCATTACTATTCACAAAAGTCACTCTATCATCTCTTATATAACAAAAACAATGATTATAGTGTTTGTCATAAGATTTGTTCAAGAGAAATGTGATGTTCGGCTAACACAGACAGCATTTAATAGAAATTATGTATAAAAAGACATAACTATAAAGAAACCAGAACTTATTTTCCTGATTGTCAGGGTCTTTAAGCGTGGCAGAGTCAACTATTCAGACGTTTCTCTGTGGATAGAAATCATCCAGACGTGGCTAATTTTTTTGGCGTCAGGTTTCACGAGGCGACGAAAAAGAGATATCAGGGTGAGAAGAGGGCGGGAGTATAAAGATAAAGGAGAAAGAGTTTTTTTTCAATGGAGAGACGAGAGCAAGCGAGAAGACGAGCGGCAGTGCGATGGGCGCGCTTCATTTTCTCGCGAAGGCGAGGCCCCGTAAGAGTTCTTCGCGATGTAATTAGCATGTCTTTACAGAACGGACGAAACAATGCCGCGTGTAATTAGTATGCATCTCGTGGTGCCACAGTACTACCCCTAACACCCCCTGGGTTTCAACCCTGAACTCCCTCCCCCTTCTTCATCTAGTCACGCTTCACCACCTTTGCCCCTTTTCACCCTCCGTATACCCTCCTACATCTCCATCCCGCAACGCAGTGTGTATCCAGTACCATTCACATCACACGTATGTGTGATTCAAAGCAATTGTCTCTTTTATATACTATACATTACTATGAAAATAAAAAATAACATTAAAAGGAGCTAAAACGTTCAAAACTCGTGAATGCAAGTTAAAATTATAGTGGAATTCCTTAAAATTTTATCGTCAGAGTGTAATAGTTTTAGAATATAAGTGGAATGCATAATTGCAATTAAAGACGTAAATAAAACTTGAATTAGAAAGCTCGAATAAATATTTTTCCAGGGTCGTAAATTGAAAATAAGCGGGGGTTCAATACACAAATAAATTTCAGCGTGAAAACGTTCGCTGTGATCTGATTTAGGTCAATGCCATGGATCGACGACAAACATTTTGGGAAATGGAACGAATATTGAAATTACCGAGCGCAACGAACTTCTGCATAATGAGTCGAAACCGTGTGGTTGTGTCTGATGTTCACACATGAGACTGTATTGGTATTGTAATTGAATACTTGTATGTGATCCATGAATATATATGCAAACTTTTGAAAGTTCAAGAGCGCGTGCGCGCGAATGTGAATATTTTCATTTGATTGCTTTAATTAAACTCGTTACCAGGCATTGACCTTTGAAGTTCAGCGACACACGGCTAGCGCGTAATACGACCATACGTGCGACAATTATCGACATTATTAATTGCAACAAATTTCAATATTTTTGGCCGCTCCAGGCTAAAGCTGACATCACTGAACATCAAGATTGAAAAACGTGCTTTTTCTTATATAATATCTTTATTTCTTACTGTTTGAGAATATATCTTTAAATATCTAAGTATCTTAAAATCTTGAAGCTTTTTTCCTCAGGTCTTTGAAGATATGAAACATTAAGTAGCGAAGCACGTTATAGGGAGCAACTTTGCCTTTAGTGTTTCGAAAGTGCCACTTGTTCTGGATTTTCACGTCGTAACCCTTTTTCTCACATTAACTCTTTCTTGGCCCTTCCTTTTTCTTCCTTGAGTATAGTTTTCACTTAAAAATAGAACGCAAGTGCAATGATAAAAACATTATAAAACACGGAGAAAAATGGATATTCAAGCTTAATATTTTGGATACTGAACTATGTGACAGTGACAGCCATCTAAAGATATTCAATTTAAGTATCTGGATATTCAGCCTCAATTTCTTAGATACTGAAATAGGTGACCAACTATCTAAGATATTCAATAGGATGAATAGCTGGATATTTAGGATGAATATATTTGTAATTTAGTTTCCTGATTATCTAGATGTTAAGCTTGAATATCTGGTATTTTTATTAGTTAAAAACTGAAAATCTCGTTTTATATTCAAAAATGTCACTCTGGAAGATGCTCGTAATCAAGTTAAGGTCGTATTATTATTCGCATTAAGGGACTCGCATTATATCTAATATGTGACATTTGGCAAGTATTCTTCTCGAGAGGATTGGGGTTGACGGAGAGAAGTTTCAGAAACTTAGTCGCAAAGCCGACGGTTAAGACGTCGTCACGAAATTATCGTACAAACTTGGGAAATTTTGACAACAAACCCCATTTGGGAATGCCTACACTATAATAATAATAATAATAATAATAATAATGATAATAATAATAATAATAATAATAATAATAATAATAATAATAATAATGAAAGTCTCTTGGCCTCCGCTCGAACATTATATTAAAATTTTCCGCGTCTAAACTTATTCAAATTATATTTGTTACTTACACCTAGCAAGGCAAAATCGCAACAAATTACAAAGTAAATTATGAATTCAGATTTGAAATCCAGGCTGTAATCGCGAGAGAGTAAAGTTATTGTGGAAACTAAGATTTTACACGACTCTTCTCTCTTCTGTCAGTGTGTCTTAAGCTCTCGGGAACGTCAAGTTTTCTAATTCTAAGGGAGATCCAGTCTTATCCTCGCGACTAATTGGTTTAGGAAAATTAATTAAGAACCGAAGAGAGCGAAAGGCCGGTTGGGGGAATTTGCCGTGAATACGTAGGAAAGGGGAACGCCAGAGTTAAGATCACTCGTAATAGAGACGCTGAGTTTAATTCCGGCCGATCAACCACTCAAGGCCCTCTCTAAGCCGGTTCCCTCCGTCGCCTTCCGCCTTCGAGCTCAATCCAATGACCAAAAGGAAGTCGTTGCTTGCACGATTTTATATTCAATTGCTTTTTCCCCTTTTACTCCATCAGCAAGAAAATTCAAGGAATTTAAATGAAACTGAAGGAAATTGAATTCCTAAAAAAGCAAACATCGTGCATAAGATTTTTTTTTTAAAGTGAAAAAGTGTATGAATTGGTAAATGGGAAAAATTGCAACTCTTTCAAACGAGTAGAGAGCACGATGAACTATAAATGGAAATATAAACAAGTAAACCGTGGTTGGGCGTCTTATCAGTTTCAGCGGTCGCTCTATCGTAGATGGACTTGAGTTCGGAAAGGGGCGTCTATTCTCGCGGCGAAGCTCTGATCCGATAAAAGTCGCTTTTGTCCCCGTTTGTTGGGGACAAATATTGAGAGGAGTCGCGAACTGATAATCCTGAGTGAATTCAAGCTGCTATAGATTATACCTTCGTAAATATATAAATGCGTGCAAGCGTTGATGCATAGATGCGTAATAATGCGTACGAGCGTTGACCACACTCATTTTATGAAGCAGATGGTGATAAGGGGACGACAGTGACTGAGACGATGTTAGAGACAGTGACAGCTGCCCTGCATTGTCGCTATTTGATTAAGGGTCAAAGACCCGTTCACTTAAACCGAGATTCTTCCTAAACTCTATTTTTAGTTTAATTATTAATAAATATTACCATCATTTGCTACTTTTGATAATTAACTAGTTTTTGATAATTCACTACTTTTCATAATTAACTACTCTTTATTTTAATTTCGTTTTTTTGCATTCAAAAAGAAAATTCCGACCTCGCGTTAATAAAGATCTGTCTGACTCTTGCGACTGTTACTACTTAAAGCACAGTCACCGCGTAAACTCTTGTAATTATCTCATCACTCGGAAAGATCGAAAATTTACGGTAATAAAATTAATCAGGACAGGTGAATTGTCAGAGAATGGAGATAATCAGACAAGAAGGAAGAAACTCGTCGCGCGCCTTTCAAAAAATTAAATCGCGATTACAGAAGGAATTGGACGATTGGGCTTTAAATTAATGAACAGCTCACATGAGTTGTCGAGAAGTTATTGGAAAATTATTTTGACAATGGAACAATTTCGAGACAGGAAGAATTTATTAATGAAGTGGCGAATCGCAATTTTTTTATCTCTCACAGTCCGACGGAAAATGACACAGTTGAGATTTTTCTGTCACTTAAATATCACTCTGTTAAATACTCCGGTTATTAATTGAAGTTACTCAGCAATCACGTATTAAAGATTATTTCACGTAAATCTCTGAAACAGTAAATGTTTGTATTGGATGAAGGATAAAAATAAAATAATGGCAAGACATAAAGCAAATTATATTTCAGCAGGTCTGGAAAAAATCATATATATGTACACATTACATAAATTATAAAAATCAAATAAAGCGTACAAAAAACACAAAATCATGAAATTATACAAATATCAAGCGAAGCGTAGAATTGTACAAAACCGAAGAAAAGTGTGTGTGCTTTCCGATGTGTAATGAATTTACGATTTCGGATTTGATTGAGTCGAAAGCACTGATTACCTTGTGCTAGGTGTGAACGCATATCCGTAAGAGCACGTGCACACTGAGTTTAGGGGTAAGGCGCGTAACACAAAACAGTTTTTGTCGGCACTTGTTATGAGGGTACTTGTAAGTCTTTAGTCCATAATTGCAAAGCGAATCACATTAACTATTCTTCAATGAAGCAACAATGATAAAAAGTGCGAGAGATATATCATTCTGATAAATGCTTCTCTATCCACGTGGTATGATCTAAATTCCACTGTAACACTCGCAGGCCTCACTAAATTCCTCTACTCAACACTCGCGTTCTCAGTCTCGGACTCGATAAGGCTTGGATGAAACACAAATCTGAGATCTCGTGAAAAGTAGAAAAAAAAAGAAACCTCTTATCTCCGTATATCACGAAAGGCAAAAAAACGCAAGACAAAAGTCGTAGGTTTTGTTCACTCTTTCACTCTAAGATAGTCCACGCTCCTTGCGTTGTTGCTTAGGTCCGCAGTGTCTTTCTTTCGACGGTCGGTCAGCGTATAATCGGACTTTTGACTCGCGCGTAGGTATAGGTCCTTGAGGTGCATGGGTAAGTGTATGCTATGTGGGGTGGTCCGTGTCTTGGTGTGGTTGGGTGTCCGTGTGTGTATGTTTGTGTGGGGGGGTGTGTGTAAGTGGCGGGAGCGTGTAGCGGTGGTGTTATATTACAAGGTGTGGTACGCGTCTTAAGTGATTTCGGCCTGGCTGGTCAGACCAGCAGCTCCGTATGATGAGGCCGCCGCTTTGCTACTGACAGACCTAAAGACCACCCTAACCCTGCAGTCAGGGACGTCCCCACCCCCGTGCCACCCCCGACCAGGGCGAAGTAACCCTTAGAGCCGCGATGCCACCTCCACGGCGGCGGCGCAAACGCACTCTGCCTCCGAGGGTAGTCTTATCCCCTCCAGCCTCCGGAGGAGCTATCCCTACCTCCGCAGCCACCCTCCGAGCTTTCCACCTCCCGAGCTTTCGTTCCCCGCCGGCCTTCTCTCTTGTGCACCCCTCCAGCGACTCCTCCGACAACCCCTTCGACTCCGAGTCGTCTTAAGATAAAAACACGGACAATCAGATTTTACAGTTAACCCACTCTTCGTCCCCTTCTCTCGACTCGGACCTTGCGTCCTTCTTCTACCCCTCGCGCTACAGCGACTACCCCCTGCGTCCGACTCGTCCTTGTACTTTCGATTCTTTCGAGGCAACCTTCAATTTTTGTTCACTTGGCTCCCCCGCTCTCCACTCATTTTTTTTCTCCTTCTCTCTTTCTCTCTCTCTCTCTCTCTCTCTCACTCTCCCTACTACAGTGATTTTACTCTTTCTCTCTTGTTGCCGATACAGAGCGCGTTGGCCCGTTAGACAGTGTTATCAACCCCCACCCAAACACGTTTTTCTATCTCCATGCGAATAACCCAAACCTCGTGTTTATTTTGCCATTTTTCTCTGTTCAATTTCTGACGGATTCACTTCCCTCCACATGTCATTGCCATACTCCGTTGACCTCCAAAATACCCGATTAAGACGTTTTGCTGCATTTTTTGCACGCGTAGTTCGCAGACAAGGTTCCGGTTTTTGGGGTGGGATTTTCTGGATTGGATTTTTTGATTTTCTGACTCAGACCGAAACAGGGAAGCGATTATATCATTTTTTTTTTGTAAGACCTGCTTCTAATTTTTTACTTAATTTTTTCCTTGGGGGGTACCAAATAGGAAAAATATGAGAGAAATGAAAATTTTTGATCTTTACAACACTTAACTTTTTTTTTTTTCATTTTCAACTCACAATTTCGTCAAATTAACTTTACTCTTAAAATTACATTTCTCTTCTGTTTTATTTTCATTTCTTGCAAATGACAGAATTAATTTTCAGCCAATATGTAAAATCTTATTAAGTCATTATAATTGATTCAATAATGTATATTTTTTGCCAATCAGATATTCTACATTAATTCAATTCCTTCGATATTCATCAAGCTTATTAGATGTTATTAGTTATTATTGGATACGAAATAATGAAAAGATATGAAATAAAAAAGATATTTTTTTTTATGGAATTCCTATTCGATTTACTCTATATTCATTCTGGCTGAAAATTTCGTGTCAGACATTTCATCCAGTGCTTTATATAAATGACAATTTCTGATGAAAACAGTACATATTATATCAAGTGAATACAAAGCAAGCACTCATGCAAAAAAGCTCAGCATCGTAGCGAACCGAGGAAGTACGCAATTATTATATATTAAAAGTGTCAAGTAATTGGGTCATTTACAAATTCCTGCTGGGAAATTTTTCTTGTATAAACACTGTTTCTCAGTTTCACTTTTTTAATCTCATTTTCATTTTAAAGTCACCCCAAAGTTCCTTTAAGTTGATAGGTACTCATGTATCAACCACTGAATTTAAATTAAAATATTGTCGCTTATTACTTTCATATTATTCTTGTCTGAGAACCAATGAAATTCAATCTTTATTCCCAATTTGATTTCCTAAAGCCGAATAACTGGAAATAACTTTGAGGACCAAGAATCTATACTCTGTACTGATAATATATAATCAAATGCTGAAGCTTCACAGCCAAAGAGTTTAAAACTAGTGTGTAATGCCTAATAATTAGTATAGAACAAAAACAAATAAAAGTAGGTCGATGACTAGAGGGTGAAGTATCAAAACTAATTTTCATTCATTTATTTTCTCTGCGCTTTTCGAACCATATTCATCCCCTCCCTCTGGTCACTCCCCACCACCAATTGACACTCATTTATACTTTTGCGACCAGCGTATCCCCGCCAAAATGATTGTTTATGACACGATTCGTTTGATTATTAGGTATTTATACGTGACCATCGATCGAACACTGTCGACTGTGCGGCTTTCCAGCAACGACGACCGTTTCAAATTATTCGCACCGTGCTTCGGCAAGTCGACATTGTCCAGTAATTTCCCATCTGTGCGCGACCGGTTTGACCAGATTTTACCCTCTCGCATCGACAAAAATCCGCTCTCTTAGTTCGGTACTAAGAGTCGTCGCAGCTTCTCACAAAATGCTCGTCTCGCGAAAGTTTCACTTTAAAAAGTGTTTATTTTGTTATTCATTAATTCAATTTCGTGATTAGGAAAACTTTAATCACTTAAATTCGGAGTATTAAGATTCTACTTAGTAATCATTAACCGAATTATTTTTATGAATTTTATGAATTTTTTTATAATTTATTTTACCGATGTTTTTCATTGTTCGCGATGAATATTGATGATCGATTGGCTGGAGTGTTTTCGAAGTTTACTTCCGGTTATTAAGAAAACACTAGTCACTGATAACTAGAAGTGAATCACAGGAAATGTGCAGATCTCGAAACTGGAGGTTTAATAATGTTTTTATCCTCAAGAGCAATTTAAAGTAATTCTTTGGACATCTTAAGAATCTTGTCTGCCGGAAGTAAGGATAATCTTTCCTCTTTTAAATTTTGTGCTTCCTTTTCAGTTTCAATGTTCTTTTCTTGAAATTATTTCCACCTCGATGAAGATTTGAACTCCAATTTTCAAGTTTGTCTGGTTAAACCTCTGCCGTCGGGATCCGAACACTTTCCTGTCTGACGAGAACGGAGTTGAACTACTTTAAAGTGAATCGCCTTAAGATGTCTTGCATCAAGGAAGATTTAATTTCACGATTTCGATATGTTAATATCTTCTTTATAAACATTGTCTAATTAAATTTAATATTACTCAAATAATTTTGCATACAATTATGTTTAACGACGAGTCATTTTAAAAATTGGTACTAATTTAAAAGTTATTTTAGACTTGTTTATTACTTTCTCTTATTAATTTTGATTATTTTTGCATTTAGTAATTTCAGTTATCCGATGATTAAAGTTGAACTATTAACCTCTTCAATATTTAATACACCTGACAACTTACTACTTTTAACATCCTGTAGAAGGTGGTTAATTTTAAAAATCGCTGGATTTATTAATTAGAAGTTTTTTTTTTTAAAGTTTAACACCACAAAATAAAAAATATAGATACAACACAATTCTTTAGGTCTTGGTTAAATTAGTTCAAAGTGAGATAATTCATTATTAAAATTCAAAAATTGTTAATAATTTAGAAACTGATGCACAGAAATTCTAATTTGATATCCAGGATTGAATCGCGGCGGTTCAAATATCATTAATTTCTAATCACGATTGAGTATCCTTCGTTAGTAGAGTTAACATTAAAGGCATTCGAATATATGCACTATTGAAAGCAATACGCACTGAGAGGTATATTAAATTTACGTTCCCAATCTAACAAGAAAGTGATTTCAATAAATTAAACCATTTCAATTTTTCAAAGTTAAAGTTTTTTTTATGAGCGATTCACATTAACAAGCAATTACAATTTTAAGCATTATTTTGAGGCTCTTTACAGAGCATATAAAAGTGGGTTAATTATCATTTAATTCATAATGAATTATATTCTAATTATGCATTAATTTTATTTAAAATTGAAAAAATCAAAACAAGATAAATATCTTTTATTGCTTTGAGTAGCTGTTTTAAAAAATATTTTTAGCACTCGCGTGATACACACTATACTTTCACAAAATTCAACTTCCGGCACAAGTCACTATTCTCCATGTGTATCCTCTTCACTTCTCCAGCTCTCCTAAAATTAAAGCACTCGTCGAAACTCTTTTTCACCAAATCCGGACACTGTCGACCCAAATTGACCTTTCCAAATTACTTACATGGAAAATTGATAAATGAAACTAAGCTAATCAAACTTGGACTGCACATTTTCATTTTCCACTTTTAATTCCCATCCATTGACTTTCTGTCACTTCATTGACGAGAACCAACTCATTGATCTCATTAATTTATTAATTCTCCATTCACATTAATTCCAACCACAAAATTATGCGAACTGAAAAGCTGACTCGACTATGCAATAAGACACATCTCAAAAAAAGGAGACAGAAAATAAGAGAAAAAGAAACAAAGACAAAAAAGAGGGAGGAAAATGTACACTAAGGAGATAATTATAAAACAAAGGAGACCGTTGACTTTTCCCTAGACTTTTTTCCTGACTCACCTCTCTCCCTCTTTATTTTTCTCACTCTGTCGACGCTCCCAGGCCGATCATCGAAACTCGACCGTACGGAGCCGGCTGAGCGACGTGCACTATTTTTTATGCCCGTAATTTAGTTTATTTTTCGGTATTGTGTTGGTCGGTTCACCTTCTCCGGCTTAAAACCCTAACTCGTGCACCGCGATGTGTCGCGCGAACTTGCGGGCTTGCGGGCGCAACTGGCGGAGGCGGCCGGTCGCGTAGGCGGAGAAGATCGCGGATGCTGTAAGCCAGACCACGCGCCAGCCGCCAACGAGTGGCTCCTTTTGCCCGTACAGTGGCGCCTCTGTAGCCAGCCGTCGCAAGCTCGCAAGGTGGCAGAGACGAACGCAGAAAGAGTGAAAGAGACAGAGCTTGCGCGAAAGCTGGACCAACTCATAGACTCCGTCGGGAGAGGAAAAAGGACCGCAAGAGCCGAGGAGCTTGCGACGGAGTTGTCCGTTGGAGGGGGAAGAACGAGGAATACGTGAGAGAGAAATAATGCGACCGACGAGCGCAAAGGAAAAGGACGCAGGAAGCTCTCTCGGGTGAGATCGTTCGCTCTCGTTAGATTGAGAGAAGCTGGACTGAGCTTGCGACGAAGGAGGCGAAAGAGAGAGAGGAGAATAGAGCTGACCGCTTCTCAAGAGAGAGAGGGAGGGATGTGAGGGTGAGACTTTCGCACATTCATACACGTTCAAGTTTCTCCCATACATGCAAATTCTTATACGTGAGTAGTGAGTGTGATTCTCTAAACAAGGACGTCATCAAGGATCTCCGGGTGGTGGGCAGCGTAAGCGTGTCCGTGAGATCGAGGAAAGCTCAGGAGAAGGAGCTGTCCGGAGTGGGGGATCTCAGACAAACGATTTCAGAAAAAAATGTTCAAAAAAATTTTTGAAAAATAGTATTTTATAGACTCTTGGAAGGGGAAGCTTGTTAAAATAGATAAGAAAATGATTAATCAAAGAAAAGACATTTTCAAAAACTATCTCTTTCTTTTAATTTCCCTATCTTACCCCAAATCTTAATCTACGCTTGGCTATCAACCCTAAAAACCGACCCTGCATAATTTTTGTTCTCAGTTATTCTTTTTTTGTCGAAAAAACATCATTTTTCCCAGGTCTTATCTTATTTAAAAGAAAGGAAAGTTGGAGCGCGCGAAAAAATAAGACTCCAATCGTCTTTTCTCTGCCGAGAGAAGAGAAGGGAGAGAGGGTTACGGTCATGCGCGAAAAGTTGAGAGAGAAGGTTGCCGACCCTTTCGGTGGATGAGAAAAGGATGAATTGGGGTGTGCGCGTGAGTGTTGGCCGAGTGCGACGGACGATAGTGGATTTGTAGTGGTGAGGGGTCACGGGGTTGTATTGGTGTCCCAAAGAAAAATCGCCGGACGTTCGTGGGGGTGCATCCGTGTGTACTAAGGGTTTCGCCAGATGTGTGTAAGTGAAAGGTTTGCTGGACGGTGGCGAGCTCTTGCTTAGGTGGTCGATATCGGTACTAACTAAGAGAGATTCACCCAACCCCTTCTTATCCTACGCTCCCCTACGATACTACCCCTTGCCCGGCAACCGCTTTCATCTCCCTTCACCCCTTTACCAAAGACGCTCCTTTCATTTCACAAATCGTTGATCGGACTCTGGAATATTTAAAATCTTGTAGCTTCTTATCTTGCAGTTCCTGACCTTGCAGTTGCTGACCTTGCATTTTTTCATCTTTTAGTTCCTTATTCTTTATTCTTTAATTTAGTTAACTGTTTTTCGAAATTATAATTTGTGTCTACTTTTTTCTGGAGGGTGAGATTATCTTGGATTTCTTGAAAAGTCAGATTGGTCAATAGAGCCGTATGACTTGCAAGCTTTGAGGGCCCCCACATCCCCCTCGACACGGTAGTGTCCCTTCTCCCCGTTAATTCCAACCCCGAAGGCCGCTTATCACCCCATCCTACCCTCGCTCGGTAGCAGCGCGCAAAGCTCTCGATCAGCCGTTGGTATTTTTATCCCCCGCACTTTTTAAGGTCACTTGTTGCTTTTTAACCTGCCAACCCGCAGAAAAGCCTCACACTTCCGGTGCTTCGCGGTGCAATGCATTCTTCGAATTTCTATTTCAAAATTCGCATCCAGTCAGCACCTCGCCGATATTTTGTGTCTATGTTTTAGCAGTTATTATACCACAGTCGAGACCTATTTAGAAATGATAATAATTTAGAGACACTGTGAAATAATGCATTCAGAATGGAAGTTGAAAAATTAACGGCAAAACGAATATTTCCAGGTGGACTTGTAAATGTGATATTTTTTATTCTCGTGATTGTTGTGTGCTGTAAAAATGTATCTACTTTCGCTGACCGTGATTATTTTTTTTATGAGGGGAGAAATGTGTAACCCTGATAAATAAAATGATCGTATAAAGCCAATAACATTGTTGAATCTGTTTTAATGCTGTGTAAACGATTCGTAAAATGTTATTAAATTTATGCTTCAAGAGGTGTAACATTTCTTTAAAAACTGTTTTACATAGCGTCTGATTTCTCTTTATTTTATGTAATATTCATTGTCAAGATTTCTCTGCACTTTGGATAATTCGGAGACGATTTCATTGACATGAATAGAAATTATAATAATTACAGACAAATTGATTATAAAAATGAGAATGTAATAATGAAAATATCCCTAAATAACTGAGAAATCCGGTTAACTTTTGGTGCAAGTAGTAAAGGACATTTTCGCAGGTCAGTAGTAACAGTTCTTCTTGGCACGGCAACGTGTGTTCCACCCCCATCTGCTGCGTGCGATACTCGATCAGTGGCTGGTATTTTTATTCGCAGATTTTAAGGTCACTTGTTGCTTGTTTAGTTATGTCGACATACACAGGCGCCAACACACACTCACATGGTTCTCATACATGCAATATCGTGCATTTGTGTGGGAGACACACAGGTTCATTTCCCTGTATCGAACACTGGAATACACCGATAAGTGGACACCCTGTCGATTTCATTTTCCCCTCCACTTCGCCCTAGCGAACCCAAGCGAACCACATTTTTCCCCCTTTATCCCCTTTTTCCAGCGCGTCCGGGTTTTGGCGTTGCGGTTTTTTTTGCGCAGCTTTCGCTGCTCCGCGTCGCTTTTTTTAGTCGCGTCGCTCACATTTGTTTTCCCCGAGAGCTTTCTTTCTCTCTTACGTGTTTTCGTTCTCTTCTTTCTTTCTTTCTTTCTCTCACACTTTGATAACTTGTCACGGCACGTGTATCGAACATTGATATTTTCCTACTTTGTACTTCCAATTAGTGACTTAATTTATCTCAATCTTTTTTCATTTTTTTTTTTTTTTCTTGGCAAAACAAGGTTGCTAAATAGTCGTCGGTTAGCTTGCTGTATTTGAAAACTTCGACGTATATCAAGAGCATAAAGTGAGATCGTTAGCGATGGGTAAAAACAGGTAGAGATCATGTAAATAAAAATAAACAGTATTTGTCAGAACAAGTCGAGTGAACTGTCATGTAAAAAGACGAATCACTCTGTCTACCTGCAAATGGCGTGTAAATAGAGTTTTAAATGAATGAATTAGAATAAACATTTCTCTGGTTTCCGTAAGTAACATTGTTGAAAATATTAAAATGAAATTGATCTTGTTCTTTTGTAGAATCTCAAAGAATTTACTTAAGAAAGACAGAAATAAAACTTATCTTCTAAATATTTATTAATTATATATTGATCGCAGTGTACAAGCTTTCTTGCAATTAAATTAAGAGCATTCAATGGATTATTTGCTTATGATTCCTGGGAATGCATTTTAAATACATACGGAGCTGAATGAAAAGTGATATCATTTCATTCGTAAAAATGAAATCAATTAAATGGAAACTATTGAATACTTGGAAATGAATTTTCACGTCTTGCAAGTCTTATCGGTACAGCCAGACTATAGTATTTATGTCCATACAGGGAGTGGGTCTGTGTAGAGAGCGATTGAGTCTGACTGGACTGTAGGAAACGCGCACATTGATATTCTTACACATTGGTGTTTACACACATGTGTACGTTTACTTACACCAGGGTGGTTGATTTGCGAGCATCCAGCTTCCATAGATCGACCCGCTCGATGGCATCGACTCCCCAGAGCCAGTCCTTTCTGCCTTCCTATCCCATCAGTGAGGATGTATGTAGTCTACGAACACATGGGGGGGGGGAGCCGATAAGCGTGTAACCTAATTCCAACGATCTGATGTGATCTGTGTCTAATGGTACCTGAAGCCTTTACGCAAATTTTAAACAATCGTTCTCTCACATGTTTGTTACTTGATATCCAGTTTAGTTCAAAATCATGTCCATAGCTAGAGATCTAATTGTGGATAATGTTCAATAATTAGTAGTGTGGTTTATATACTGCAAACTATTCGATCAGTGAGACAGTGATTGAAATCGTGATTACAATGTACAGTTCTGCCGTGATCTGCAAGAACACCGTTAAGCGCCAAATGGAAGAATCCGAGAAAATCGCCAAAAACGGTAACACGCTAAAAAGCCGTAAGCGCCAGTTACGGCTTTCTCCGGATCAGAAACCGCCGTATCAGGCCTGCCGTGATCCGATAAAACGCGGCAACGGCAAAAGAATACAATTAATTTAAGAAGACAAGTTAGTAAATGATAATTATAATATTATTATTAACTCAAATATATTGTACAAATATTACATTAATATTATAAATATTTAAATATTGAAAAACACAAATTTACAATTAAATTATTTCAAGCAGGCAAACTTAGAATTATTCCTAAGAATTTATTTATATTATAGATAAGGTCGATATATTATTAATTTGATTTTATATATTGATATATAAAATTAATATATAATTTATAATTTTCCTTTTATATATTATATATGATATATAATATATATTGATTTATATTTGATTTGATATATTATTGATTTTTTATATATATTATTTATTTTTATTATAATCACAATAAGATCGATATATTCAACTCTTATAAAATTTATTTTGCCTATTATATTTTAAAACATACATTTATTTATTATAACATACAAAATTTTTATAATCTTATTACTTTCAACGACAATTTTGCTGTTTGGAAATTAATATAAATGTGGTTACGGCTTTTCTCGAATTTCAAACCTTTTTTTTCGGGGTTAGATATTTCGATAGAACACCGTTTCAGGCGATACAGGTCTTCTTCAGATCACGACTGCTCCACGCAGGCCTTCGATAATTTCAGAAAAGGGGTATCGTCGCCGTTACGGCTTTTCTTGTATTTTTCTGTGACGTATTCAGCTGTTTGTGATTTAACACTGGCGATACGGTTAGGATACGGTCTTTTAGCGGATCACAACTCGCCAATCTTTGGATTTACGGTTCTCTTTGCTGATTACGCAATAAAAAAATTTTTTGTTATTAACAATTTTAAAAAACTATTTGCATATTCGGATAGATCTTTTTTTTTACGATTCCATCGATATAAAAAACCCATTTTTCGATTTTTGGCGCTTAACGGTGTTCTTGCAGATCACGGCAGAGTTGTGAGTATATATATGATCAGACTTCACAGATTTAAGTATACTACCGATGAGAATTGTGAGATCACCTTTTTTCGTGATCGTTTAAGTTCTTTTAAATTTAATTACATCAAAGATTACATTTTTTATTTTAAGTAAGTTAAAGCTATCAAAATTCTGCTTAAAATGAGCCTGGGATGAAGTCACTTCGTATATTTTTTAAAAAGATATTGCATAAAGCTTCCAAGGCATTTACGCAGAAGGTTTAAAGGATTTTAAAGAATTTCAAGTAATTTTGAGGGATTTTATCGAATTTTATTTGATTTTGTGTCATTTCAAGGAGTTTCAAGGGATTTGAAAGATCAATAAGATCATTAGACATTGACATTTGATATTTTTGTACATCTCCTTAAAAAATTGTAATTCACTAGAAGGGAAGAAGCATAGAAAAAAGTTTTTTGAAGCACTAACTATTTATTTGTATGTTATTTCACATTCGTTAACGTGGTGTATAAAGCAAATAAACCAAAAAATGTTTTCAGAAATCCGGTTTACATAGTTGGTGGTTTTGATGGTGGATTTTGTCCTCCTCTTTTGGGAAGACAACGTCTCAAGAGTCTGCTGCATCTGAGATTGCGGCAGCACTTCTTCTTCTCACAACACTGAAAGCATACACAATTTTGTTACCAAACTTTAAATCATAAACTCTTTTTAGAGAAAATTTATCTTTGTTGAGTATGTGTAATTGTTTAAAATATTTTATTGCGTAAAACAACTGACCCTTCTCAGAGGACGACGACATTTCTTGTTCTTTGCATCATCTTCAGATTCGTCTTCAAGATCGGCAAAATCATTGAGGAACATCTGGCTGACCAATGAAGTTCTTTGATAGTCGAGAAGTTCTTGAACTTCCTGGGCCATTTCTTCCTCATCTTCAGGAACTGCCAAAACAAGATTGGCAACCAAGATGGTGGCGAAAAGAACAAAGATAATCTTCGACATCGTGACTTTATTTAAATTCTGGAAAAAATGTAAAATTCCATTACTTATAACTTTTTCAATTTTAAGTTATTATTTGCCATATTTTATTTTCGACAAGGAAACTTCAAAAGTAAGATTACAGGTATAGAAAATTTTTCAGTTTATTCATAGCAAAAGTATAATTTCCTACTAATTTGTTAAAAAGAAAATTGGTTTCTTACCGTTGCAACTCGATGAATTCGCTTGCACTGACTTCTTATGCTAGAACCTGCAGTATTTATATCAATTTTCAAGATGGCAGTCTGATATACGCCTTGAATTAAAAACAATATGTGTGTCTATATACGGTTTTAAATGTGTATAATGTGTATGCATGTAACCTTTGTTAAAGGTAAATGCAGATAAATATTTATCTTTACTTAAATATGTTTCGATGTTTCGATGCATTATTATCAATCTTTATCACCATCAGTCAAATCTCATGTCAATCAGTCCGTATTATCTATCAATTTTACTAAATTTTCCATATTACCAGCTTCAGTTCCGGGTTCTTGTAACGACCAAAGGTGAAGCAAAATTATATCACTGGATGCTCGTAATTTTATATTAATCTGATCGACGTCGATTTTTCTTTAACTTATTTTTAAATCGAAAAGGTTCTCTTAAAATTTTTGATGGCAGGTGTGCAAAAAAATCCTCGATCATTTTACATAAAAAACGGAAAAGATTATTGAAATAAAATTCATAGATCTAACTTAGACTCGAAGAAAATATACCAAAAGTCGGAAAGGTATTGCATATAGTCATCCAGTTATTTAAAGTGATTTAAATAACAACCCGGAAATGAAAAATGAGCCATCAGAAACAATGCAATGGTTAAATGCTTTCATTCGGTCCTTCAGAGGAAGAGCAGAGAGTGAAACCATTTGTCTGCAATCCGGTTCCGAAAGACAAGCAAACTAAAGGTCCAGATAAAAATCAAGGAATGGAAAATGGTAACTAGAAATGAAGGGAGAGCATGAAGCACTGAGTTGAACAGAAAAAGAAAATATCATTTCGTATATCCAGCCCAGCTCAGTAACAACTTACTGCACACATGAGCGCATTACAAGAGTCAGAAAATTACACAATGTCGAAACGAATAGGAAAGCACTGACATTTTCGTTGCAGTATTTCTGTATAAATATTCCGGTATGCTGGTGTGCAAGTATGAAGTTACTGGCTGCTCGTAGGATTGCTAATAGAAGCTGTCACCAACAGGGTTGGTCCACCAGCTTTGGACTATGACTTTTGTGACAACTTACTTTCTCAATTAAGTTGGGATTTGGTCTTCCTGAAAAGCGAAGTCTATTGCGGCAAGATTAATAATTAAGGTTAATATTGAGTTATAGTTTATGAAATTATGGTTATATATAACGTCTATGACATAAAATTTAAAATCACTTTCCCATACTAGCCATTATGAATTGGTCATCTAAAAAAACGGAGGGATTCATAAAAAAAAGGAGAGATTTGAGATGGTAGGATGCAGGTGAGATGATAAAAGTGCAGCTGCGGTCCTCTATAGAAGAAATGGTATCTTATAATGTGCCTTATACTCTCGTATATATTTCTTTTTATACAATCCTAATTTTATTACAAATCAGGTTTGCAACAACAAAAAAATGCAAAATTTTCGAGATATTTCATGACATCACTTTTTTAGAAAGGATTTTTCATTATCTTTAAAATAAAAAATTCCTGAGTCCATCGAAAATCGATCATCTGCTTTACTTATTTAATTTTCATCTATATAACTAATGAAAGCTACTGTATATCTTAGATTCCTTATCTTACAATTCAAGCTTTGCACTTTGAAGATCGTGGAACGTCTGGGTTCGTCCTTATTGTCTGATTGTCGTAAGTGATAAGGTTAATGGAGGAACTTCTAATTAGAGAACCCTTCCAAAATTGACAAAATATTCATAACAAGATGGATCCATGTATAAGTTCCATCTTATCAAATTATATCCTTGTTTTAAAAGTTGATAATGATTAATCGTTAATGATAAGCCAATAATAATAAGCTTCCAAAGATTTAATATTGGCTCCACAGTGGTGGATCCAGTCTTAAATCCAACAGAATTTTATTGTATCAAATTTTCCCATTTCGAGTTAGAAATTCTTTTTGAAAGTACATGTCAGACAATTGTCCTTTTACAGCTTTGTGTTTGCAATCCAGGAATCATAAATCGAATGCAATTGCGGTTGGCATGAAAGCTTTCCAAATACAGGCACCAAGCTTGCTATATTAGCTCTCGTAGTTAGATTTTAGTTTAATGATTTCCGGCGGACAATGACTGCGGTAATAGCGTCCGAATCCTGTCCGCCTCGTTCCGACCGAGCACATTCTCCGAATGGTTCCGTGGCGCGGACCCGCGAATTCGCCTATAGAACGCATTTCTACTGTCCACCAGGTAAAGAGCTGTTTGATAAGTTCTCTACACAATCAATTTCCTGTATGCTTCAAATTCGTTTCTATAAGTTTTCGCTCCAATAAATAAGTCCATTTCTATCTTTAAACTCAATAGAGGTCTCTCTACATTTGATTCAGTTATCAGTTCGACTTATTTCAGTTAGTGACGAAATTCTAAGTACAAATCAGTTATTTTCTACTTAAGATCAGTAAAAAATAACTGATTTATGGCTAGAATTGAGTCACTCATGGAATTTTGTTTACTATAGGAATATACATTCACAAAAGAATATTCGGGAATAATATTATTCCTTACTACCAATTCATAATGTTTTTAAAGATCCCAGGAATTTATGAAATGTGTTTTTTTTAAAGACCCTTTAAACATTCTCTGCTAACGTCTTTGTCACGGTTTTGACGCTAACGTACTTTTGACTACGGTTTATCGTTCGGGCCCCCCTACAGGTGCATCCTTTTCTGTAACACGCATGGTGTTGTGCCCCGTGCGGTGCGTCTTTCACGCACTGCAAACTTTCTTAACGATCGGCCACATGCGACGAATATGATTTCCTTCTGCCCGCTCTTCCTTTTTCCTTTATCTTCTCGAGATAGTCCAACTGCTTTTTCAAAAGCCAACGAACTTACTGGTCACAAGAATACGTTACTTTTTAAATCCCCAAAAGACTCTGACCAATGTTACTATAGAATTGCCTATGTAAGATTAGAGATCTATTTTTCTTATTTTAATTCTATTAAAAAAAAAAAACAAATTATGTTACTTTCGAAAATCTGATTGGTTTATTGGTTGCACGAATTGTGTGAAGGTGCCGAATCTGAAAACTATCTTCATGGTATATCAACGAATTTTGAGGAATTTATTATGATTTGCTGAGATTTCACTGAATTTTCAGGAATTTTAAAGTATCTAACGATATATTATGGGATTTTAAGTAATTTTAAGGTTTATAACGATAAATTGTAGAATTTTAAGAAAAATGAAGGAATATCAAGTGATTAATCGTGCGTAGAGCGCACGGATCATAGTTTCTAGTATTTTAAAACAAAATGACGTGATATTTGATTTATTTTAATTAATAATAGATCATTTATTTTCATTTTAATAATCCCGAAGCTAAGAAAATTGAGCGATTCATGGTGTATGTGAAGCACGTGGTTAAATTCTCAAAGTGGATCATTAAAAAACTATGAGAACCTAAGTAGCATTTATATAACGAATCATGCAGAACTAACGGCTGTCTTAGATGCTTTTTACGAACATTCTATTAACGAGCTCGAAAGAGGGCTGCAACCTAGTAAATTGATTCTAGGTCCACGTGCTAAAACACCCACATACCATCTGGCGAAGAAGATAGGCCCCTCTTCACTTTGTTCGTTTCTCGTCCATCACAATATATTTCTCTTCAAAAACCACTTATCCTACCTTTCTAATAGTAAGAGCAAAATACTCAGATGAAAGCAATATTTACTCATAATAGCGGGAGTAACGGAAATTCTCGATGGGTATAAGAAATATAAGATTCTTTCGATTCTAAGATACTTTTGATTCTTTATGTTTATTTTCTATATGATACTTTGTATCAATTTATCATAAATATAATAAGTTCGTACTTTTGGAAACCTTTATGAGGTATTCACATTT
>CAJFCO010000097.1:1473606-1486034 GCA_904066015.1 Synergus gifuensis | reverse complement strand
AGAGAGAGAGAGAGAGTATGAAAATGTCTTCAACGAGTGGAAGGGTTCGAAAGCCATATTCGGGTTGGAAGCAGGGGGTGAGTCAGGGAAGACAATTTACGGGATTAGCCCCGTAATAAGAGACCAGTGTTTTTGGCTCAGCTCGGAATGGGACGGTGTTGTCCGGCCGCTGGATCACCAGTATGGGGTGGAATGAGGATGAAATGGGGAGTGGGTGTCCAGTAACGGTGGGTTGTCATGGCAACCGACTGCACTGCCTCGCCACCCTGTGCATCCCCATGGTTGCAGTTCGAGTTTGCGAACGAAGCTGCATCCTTGCAGGGCACCCCCAATTTCACTGTGGAAGTGCCACAGGGTTAGGAGGGAGAAAGCAGAAAGTCACCCCTTCGAATCCATAGTCATAATGATCGTTCTACCTTTCATTCCATCGAAAAACGGAAATATTCAACGTACACTTTTTCTTCAGATATTGTTATTTATTTTGCATCAAGAAAAGAATTCATAATTAAATAATTGTTCAAGGTTGCGACGATGTCTTTATCAAATTCCACTTGATACTTGGATATATTTACTTTGATATTACTTGATGTTACTTGATGTTTTACTTGATGTTTACTTCATCCACTGTAAATTCTCATTTGATTCGACATCAAATTTCTGCGAATGATAGGTTTTGTTCTACAATTATAAATTAGCGTATCATATATTCGAAACCGAAACATCGGCTCAACGCGCATTACTATTGGTATTACAATCTGTAATAGCCCTCAAACACATTACATTGCGCCGATTAATGATTAAGGGATATATACTATTAAAATCATAATTTTGTAGAGAATTATCTATTTAATTTAACATTTTTGATGTAATGACGAATTATCGTTCAAAGCTGGAATAATTCGATAATTATGCAATCTTTTTGTGTGTAATGAATTTCATTTACAGTAATTTCATTATTACTCATTAATTCATTAATTCATTCACATGAGTATCTGTTTCAATTTATGTATCTACCCAATACAGATTGTCATTTATGATTTTATAAATACCTGTTAGATATTTCAGAAAATATGAATAAAGGGATTTAGAGTATTTCATTTTCAGGAGACATTTAATGTCTTTGAATCTAGGTATTACATTATTTAACTTATTTATCGATTCATCCATTTTCTGATCTAATTCTGAGATTGTGGTCACGTAGGTGCTACTACCGCAACGCAGACGATGGACACAAATGCTGGCGTGCTAGAAAATTATTGTACGCCTTACTTTGTCGACTGTCTGCCGAGTGAATATTTTATTAAATCCATAAAGCGAAATCCCACACGCATTCTATTTAAAGGGCGACAAATTTCGGAAAGTAGCTCCTATCTTGATCTCAATTGATACATGATAACAGAAAGAAGACACATCTCGATTGATGAAACAAATTAGATAGTCAATGCTTCATTTGTGATAAGAAATATATGTATAATAAAAAGAGGAAGTTTACTCGATATTTTTCACAACATAGTAGAAATGTTAGATGTTTTTTTTTATATTGTCCTCAGTGTCACGACATTGGCGAGTGCTGTAATTGCTCCAAGTGATGAAGAAGAGAGTCACGTGTCGGGTGCGGTTATCACTGACCTAAATGACTTATAGTAGGTTTGAAAAACAAAAGAAAGTGACTATGTGAACTTTTTGCTCTCTGGGCCCCTTTTGCTCAACGAACATTAACCACAGGGGCACGCGGTAAAGAAGTCTGTCAGGGGCTTTATTCGAATAAAATTCTTCTGATCATTTTGTTTGAGAATGAAATATATAATTGAAGATTGAGCATAGTTGAGAATTCGGGACTTGGTGATCTCGTAATACCCTTGCAATGGTCAAGAAAGTTGGCATCTGAATTTGCAGATGACTTCTCCGGGTATCCTTAGGCCCGAAGACCTAAGCCACAAACTATGAATTTATGCAAATCGAGATAAGACAGGGCTACGTCTTTATAGCCAGACGACCTCGTGCTACTTGGGCAAGGGTAGCTTACAGTATCAGTCTATGTGCTCGGCACTGCAATTTGGGAGTCCAAACTCCCTCAACCATCCTCCCCTTGGACTTAACCGACTGTTAAGTTTAACGCGTGTTACCCCTAAGACTTACTTCAAGCTTTGAGTAATCGCGCAGAAACAAATGAAGAATCTAATATTCTTACAATTAATCATTATTCGCTGGGCAATACAATTTCTCGGACCCAAGAGAATTTTAGCAGATAATTATATGCATTATTTCAAGATAATCAGGACTTGATATTTCCAAAGTATAAAAAGTAAATTTATAATGAACACTGTTTCCATTTCAGCGTGTGAAACTTTATCAGTTCTATTCACATTCGATAGGAAAAAAGTACATTAGTTTGTCATACAATGTTTAAATTGTTTTTTAGAACAAGTTATTTATCTATGCCCTGAAATATTCAGTCTAGTATTTTCCATTAAAATAAACGCAGATAATCTTCATTTTAACGATTTGCGTGCAAGAAAGTAGCATTGTCTATAATTTGGTATTGATCAAGTGAACATCTACAATGTATAAGTCGTAATTATTGCGCTGAAATATAATTTATTACTAACGTAATACAAAAGGTTTTTAATTTTAATTTTAATTTTTAATTTTTTGAAAAAATTAAAACATATTACTAATTAAATAGAATGGATTGAAGTTGCAGTCTATTCTGAAAAACTTTTCTACTTTTTCTTTTTTTTTATTTATTTACTAGTGAGTTTTTTCAAAACGCCTCATTCATCCTCTTCCACTCCCACCCTAGCCACTCATTTTAAATCCTTAAAATCAATCAAAATATCCTAGAATCTCTTTGAATTTTTTCAAATTCGTTAGTCTTTTTATTCCTTAAAATTCTCTAAAATCACTATAAAACTCTTGAAATTCTTTCATAATTTTTGAAATCTTATGAAATCTCTTGAAATCCCTCCAAATCACTTTGGAAACTTTTTCAAATATTCTTATTCCAATAATTGTAAAAAAATCATCAAACTAGACATCTAAAACTTCAATCCATTATTAGATAAAAGAATACAGACTTGTACAAAATAATCATTTATCTAATGTTCGAATAGCTATTTTTCTAATCTGAAAAAAATAAGCTAGTGCAAAATACGAGCCTCTTGAAGTTTCATTGGTATGAAAATTCGACTGACAAAAATAGGATGACCTCATAATACGAAGCTTTTCAGCTATGACGTCTATCATTTTCGTCACTCGAGTTTCTTGTTTTGCCTTGTATTCCTCTTTTTCGGAGAGAAGTGAGCTTTTCAGCTACGTCGGTACAGTAAACAACACTACTAGATACCCTGACATCCTGACGTGGCACTACACGGAGCTTGCAAGCTCCGTGTCGCAAAGCTCAGCACATTGTGGTGTACCTTGCGGCTTACCACCGATAATGTTTTCATATTGTGCCGACTGTTTATGACCCTATGGCCACATATTGCTTCTTTGTCACGTCTCCGACCTTTCGCGACGTTCCTTTCTTCTCCTCATCCTCATTATACACTCTTTTGCACTCTTTCTATCGAACGAGCTTAAAAGCTCTGAAGAACCCTGCGGCACGCTCGTGCCAAGAACTTGAAAGGAACTTGGGAAGAGAGACACTTCAGCCGGCGAGAGCTTTCCTCGGCTTACCGCTTGTCTCCGACACTACCTATCGTTACTTTCGAGAGCTTCCAACTAGACTCGAGCAGACTCGAGCTCATCTCTTCTCTCTCGACTCTACGCAGTCCAGCGAGTTTATTTCAAGATGATGACCTATAGTGTCAATTACGCTTCTGCATCTTTAATCATTTTTATGAATAAGGATTTAGTAGAAGGTGAAATTAGAAGAGATTTCTGATAATCAGAATTCGCTTGAAATGCTTTAAATACATAAATGAAATGAATAAAAATAAAAAGTATTTATTGAAAAATAGATTGAACGAAGTTTTTCATCTTAAATATCTAAAGTCATATGAAAAATAAGGTGGGAGTATCGAGTGTAACCGTATGCGATATTACTACTAGGCCTGGGTAAGATAAGGTGATAAGACCAATATTTGCAAGCTAACACCTTGCATGAGCGTAACAGATAAAAAGTCTTTCCTTATCAAACGATCGATAAAGCGGAAATAACACTTAGAAACTTTCGACAGATATCCTTTGATTTTAAATTAGAATTTTTTCTAATAAATGTGAAAGAGGAACTTTCTTTGAGTGAGTATAATGGTAAACTTATAAAAGAATCTCAAACTGAAAGAAAAGAGGAAAAGAGTCGAGATGCTTAACTTAAGCCGGCGCTAATGAGCAGCAGAAGTTTTTGATCTTTGCTTCAAAGTCCTGCTACTTTTCCGATTCCAAAATAAGTCTTCTAATGACCACTGTAATCCTCCCATTGACCAGTTCGACAAAAACATCGTATCGAAGTTAATTTATTTTATTTGCAACTCTTTCAAATAGAAAATATTAAGATCCTAAAAATTCTAAAAATCTTTTGAATTTCGCAAAAATTCCTTAGAATGTTTAAAATTGCATGAATTCTTTTAAAATTGCACTAAATAAATAAAATACCTCTTAAAGTGTTGGATATCCTTCAAAATTCGATTACTACCCACTTTTTGTAAATATCATAATGTAATTCTCCGAGGCATTGGAACCCACTCAAATCTTGATTAACATGTGATAGGGACATGATTCCTGGAAAGTAGTGTTAATTATATAAGCACACGATTATCATCTGTAGGGTCGTACTTTTTGGTTTTCAATAGCGTTAGTATCGATCGCTCGGTATCGCAATTACAAAAAATAGTCGAGTTATCATTCGGATCTGGAAAAAAGCGTAATCGTGCATAGAAGAGGTTGATTTTCGGTATATACCATATGGCATATGGCGGGGTGTAGAGCGTGTTTATCGAAAGATAAGTCGATGCAATTAAACCACCAACACACCTGTTCTTCATATCGTATATACACTTGTGTAAAATCTATCTCGGCTGTACAATCGCGACGATGCTCGCAGAATTGGCTCTTTTAGTTCACGAGCATGAAATCTTGTTATCGATCGGTTCACCTTTTAACTAGTTCGCGATAACGCTCGACGCACGATAACTCTTTCGCTTATCTCGCCATCAAATGCTAATGCACCGCTGACAGACTCGAATTCTACACAGGTGAAACGAAAATTAAAGGGTGATTTACATTCCATCGAATTATTTAATTAGTTGGCAGAACTTTTTTCAAACTAGGCTTTTTTATAACGAAATATATTCACTTAACTGTAATATAAACTAAGTCTCAATAGCGCCTCCTAAAATTCACTTTCCGAAAATTTTAATCAAAGGTTAATGAGTAAATTTTCCTATAAATTTTAGGAAAAATGTGTCACTTTATTGACATTTGGCTTTTAATACAATTGATCATATATTTTTATATATCCGTCTCATATTTATAAAATTCATGTAATATCAAAGAAAATGTATAAAAAAAATATCTCTAGGTTCGATTGAAAACTATTTTATCTTATTTCTATCAAAATTTTCACCAAAGGTCGTGCCCAGTTGGTTTAAGTTTTGCCTTCTGTGCCTGCAATTCATCCGCAGTTATCACAACTTGGCACTTTCCAGCGTATTGATGACACCTCATTTTGACATTACTACAGCACTGGCGATCATTTGTGCACTGAAAATATAAAGAGAATTTTAGTTAGTCATTTAAGTTTGTCAATTTGTACTATAAATAAAATAAATAAAAATAAAAACAAAGGTTTTCAGTCATTGTTTTTACGATAAAATTATTGATTGAAGCCACTGCATTTTATGCAAATTTCAGTTTCCAATTTTTCACCCACATACACATGTATCAATCGTTTAAATATAAAGCATAATATAGAAAGAAAGGAAAAAAAATGCTAGAAAATATCACGCGGAATATAACAGTGCCCGTGACCTTAAAATCAATCGTAACAGGAATAACCTTTAGCAAGCGACGCGTGTTGTTTCATGCAATCCAGTCAATGATTTGTAATTTATCTAGTTGTTGACAGTGCGATTTGAAGTATTTATACGATGTTAATTCATTTCAGTTATTAATTATATGTCGAAAAGCTTCACCATCAACCCGTGTGTAAAACCGAAATTACCATTTAGCGGCGGATCATTTTTCCTATCAAATTAAAATATTTGAGAGGAATAATTTCAGTCCAAAACAAAATGTGATAATAATACAAATTATTGGCTAAATTGGAAAATAATGATTCGTATCATGTAATCTCGGTTAATTCATACCCGGACTCTTTTAAAAATTAAAGTATCAATGAAAATTCACGCATGTATCATCTCTAGCATTTAAAATAATTGAAATATATAGTAAATTCAAATGAAAGAAATAGGTCAGATTAATGTTCATAAGCTCTGATAGCTTCAAGGTCAATAAAAATTATATTACGCAGTTTTTTTTTAATTCTAGCAAGTCTAATCGTTTCTTTTTGAAATGCTTCTCCATATTAACATAGAAGACTGATATGTACTTATCGAGAATTTGTGATTTGAAATTATGCTGTAGTGTAGCATGAAGAATTATGATGAACGATTACTTACGGGGTCACCATGTCTACCGCATGCGGGACTTGATGAAATTTCTCGATGAATTTCACCAATCCTATCAACACGGCTATTAGGAGAGCGGGCTGAGATAACAGTCGCAACAAAGCAGGCAACAACACAGAAGAGTAAAAACTTCGACATCTCGCTTGCTCGTAACACTTGAGTGCAAATTGGCCTGAAAACATAAAAAGTGCAATTTCAGAACCAGAAAAGTATTGCGAGAAAACATCGTACATCTCTCTCTCACATGAAATCCAAGGTTTTATGCTTTTTACATCACAAAAGATTTTCTTATGACAATCTTTGATTTTGTAGTTGTGTAAAACGTATTTTTAAATGGGAAAAAGCGAGATATAAATGTTGTCAAGAAATATCTTTTATTCAAGATTGAAGTATTAAAAATAGAAACGTCCAAAGATAAACATTTCTGTAATGAATCTTGCATATTTAAAGACTTTCAGAAACTAAAAATGAACTTTTTAAGACAGTAAAATAACGGGAATAGAATTCACAAAAAGTAAATAAACTGACAGTTTTCAGATATTCTATTCTGAAATTATAGACAAAAAGGACGTGTGTTTTTTGTTCTTCATAAAAGAAGTAAGTGTTTGCTATTCAACAGGAAATCGCAAGTTGCTGTATCGTGATATAATCACTTCGCTCTCTTTCTTGTTAATTCATCAAGTAATTCACAGATGTATGCGGTGATTCAGAAACAAGTTCCTGCCTTTACAGATAAAAGAACCGGTCATTTTATTCCATTTTATTGGTCAAGGGCGACTTTGTATGGAGTCATTCTGCTTTTTGAATAATGTGGAGTGCGTAGATAATTATTATAGTACACAATATATCGCGATGAAATTTCATTAATTAAATGAACCTCAAATGAAAGAAGGATATTTAAGAAAATTTAAATTATTATTCCTATTACTATGTAAATTTTATTATGCTTGAATTCTAAATCTACATATATGGACAAAACACTTCAAGGATTTAATTGTTGCGCAAATAAATGAGAGTTTAATTGAGTTTCGTTGTGTTTTGATATTAACATTCGAATAAACATATCCCAGAAAATCATGTTATTAATAAACTTTATCTCTTTTGGTAAATACTAAATGGTCTATTGAAAATGGAACACGATAATTAATATCTAAACCCTTTGAAGAGTTCAACAAACACATGATTCAAGTAAATATAAAAGTAATATTCTCCTTCAAATAATAATGTTTTGCTATTTAGTCAATATTTTTGTATCTCCAATTGAAGAAATTGTCGCACATTGACTAACAAGCAATAAATACTTTTTTTGGCACAAGGAAAATAGGAATATTGGCTCACGCTCATTATGCACCCAAGTCCTCGCTTGTTTACTTACTGAACTTTATGACAAGATAATAAAATTTTATTGGGTAATAAACGTGATGAAAAAAGAATTTCAATTGGATTTAAGAAACACTGCTACCGGAATATTTGCGTTGAAAATATTCGTGCTGGAAATGAACTATATGCATATATCGTTAGCGATAAATTTTATAACATGTCAAGTTCAAAGAAATACACTTGATAGATGAATATTGATTACTCACTATTCACGTGATGCTTTCACTCGATTTGTTCGATGTCCCCGGTAGTTCGTACCAGACTGACTTCTCTTGATACAACATGCTTATTTATATGTATACTATAGTTCGTTTACACTCATCTGGGTAAATCTTGTTCTCCGTATGCGATATGATGACGTGCTCAACGTCGAGTCACTTATGGGTTCCTCACAGACAAGTTCATGCATACTTATGACAATTAAACTTGATTTGAAGTAATGCTTCTTTGTGAAACAATAAAAACAAAAATAATTATAATAGTAATAAAATTATGTGCTTAAAAATATATCTACTTGTGTAATAAATAAATGTCTCTCACAAACAATATATATCATATGTATTTCAAAATCATAGGAATTCCACGAAGTGATAAAGATGCGGGTGTAAATGATCATTTGACCTGTTTGTCTCAAAACTAACAATAAAAGAATCTTTTTAACTGAGATCAATTAATGTGTTAATTCATTAAAATTGGCTTATAACTTTTCATCTGTTAACGGAATTTTAAGCAAATTTAATTTATTTTTAGAATTTATATTTTTAAGATCTTCTAAGTTAATCGAACTAAGCTAATAAAAAAAAATGGTATAAGCTTGTTAGGTTATTAATAAATCGATAATAAGAGATAAACAGTGAAAAATGATAAAGGGAAATCTAAATTAAATATCAATATGTGTGTTCAATGGCCACAAATAAGATTATAAATCTTTAAATAGGTGTTTTACTATCTAAGGATATAAATAGTACCCAAATCACAGTTCAGATTGGAGTTTATTTTCTGCCAGCAATCTAACGAGACAGGTTTGTAATTTCATCAATTTTCTTATTAAGAAAATGATGAGTATTATTCACGCTCGAAAGAAATAATATAATAACCGTAAAGAAGTATTATTTATTTTGTTTTCGGATGTTAAATTTTAATTCTTATACCATAACTAATTTAAAATTTCAATAATTCATTTATTTGTTTCAGAAATACATAAACTTTTTGTTTAAAACGTTTAAATAGATGGCTAAGTTATTGTTGTTCCTGTGCATTGCTTTTGTTACTGCTGTCATGGCAACAAGAGAAACAAATGAAATTAAGGACACATGTTCTCCTTTATTCGGTTATGTAAGTGTAAATAATAAAATAATAAAATGATTTTTATATAATATTTATATACATATATAGTTGCAGTACAGTAGACATTTTTCTTATTATTTGATTATAACTTGTATTTTTTCAGTGCCAACAAACAAGTCAATGTTGTCGTAATTTGATATGCTTAAGTTATGCTGCGAAGTGTATATCTCTTCCACCAGGACAAGTTATTCCGGGGGATGATAGACCCATAAACCCAGAACTACAACATTAAATAATAATTAACATTTTCAACGAATTTTTAGACAGATTTAACAAATCTCTTTTACTTGAACTTTCCAGTTGATGTGCATGAAATTCAGCGGAATTAAATACGTTTTTGATTTCATGTAATCAGTAGTTTTTTTATTTTAATCCTTGAAAAGTTCAAATTTAAAATAAGTTCCCCGATATTTATCAGCAAAATTGGAAGAAGGTAATTTCCAATATTAACGTTTTATGAGTCATACACTATGTGTGTTCACTGTTCAAGTCATTGTTATCTGAGTAAATCAAATTATAAGTTGATTAGATACTAAATCATTGTTTTTTAGAAGACTTATTCCTAATCCTATTTAAAATGCTGCTAAAGATCAATCAATACATGGTTATTCTTTAAAATATTATTATTTTATTGACATCTGTTTCTATTATGCCAAATAAGTAATATTATTATCCTATGTCTGATCTGCCAGGAAAATATTTTTTATATATTGTAACATACAAAGTGAAGAATCTTATCACAATTGTCAAGCTCTTTTTAAGTTGCACATTATATTTATTCATGTCACATATGTACGGGATAATCAGGAAAGTCAGATAATTTATTTTGCAAGAGTGTAATTTCTTGTCGTTCACGTTAGTTCAAAGAAAAGTGTGAATCTTAACTAATTTACTTAATACCTTATTAGCGCAACGTGATCTGTTGCGGATGCAATGATTTACATAAAAATTTATAACTCATTACATCTTAATTAAATAAAGTTTTTGTACTAGGTCAGTTCTTGCAGAAATGATTTATTTAAATACTAGAATACTGAATTTTTGAATTACCTAGGAATTCTATAACACACATAAATACATAATTACATGAAGCAGATGCTATAAATAATTAATTTTGAGAAAATGGACTGATGGGCCTAGTATCTTGTCCTGGGATGATTAATCCATTCTTCTGAACGCACTTTGATCTGTAACCCATACAGACTAAATGACGGCAACATTGAGAAGATTCTGTACACTGCAAAAGGAAACAAAATGCAATTAAAAATTGTAAGATTAATTCCAAAATAGAAAATTGAAGGAGGATTAAAGCGAGCTTAAAAAATAAAGTTTAAAATATCCTCGTGCTTTCCTCTGCTGAATTTTATTTTTTAACGTTGATAATCGTTCGGAAATTGATGTCGTTATAAAGTATAATTTTTATATTAAAAACTAATTAATCAATAATCATTTTCTTATAAAAATCATTGTACTTACATATCCATGCATAGGACTGCAAAGTTCTGTCCTGTTTTCTTGTGCTGCGACAAGGGTTACAGAAAAGAACGCGATGCAGAAAAGTAAGAATAGTTTCGCCATTGCTGCTAGATTTGTACAAATTTGGTAAACTTGAGTAGATTTCTGAAAACAGATAAAAAGGCTTGTTAATTTAATAATTGGCGTAATTATATATGATGTATATTAAATAAAACACAAAAGGAATTCAGAATTTTTCGGAAGAATAGTTTACTCACCTAAGCTAGAGTGTTGTTCTTCTGCAGACTGACTTCTGAATGTGAAATTGCAAGCGTATTTATACGAAGAGGCGTTAAAAGACGAAACTTATTTATGCAGGCACCTTTTTCTTTACGGGCCTCCAGAAAGTAGGGGACTGGTTCACTCAAAGTCAATTTATGACGTCAGTTTACCATTCTTTCATAATATATATATATATATATATATATATATATATATATATATATAATATATATTGTGTATTTCCAATTGGCGTACTACACACACGATCTGCTATTCACCTTTCATTTAATTTGCAGAAACTGAAGTTGATTTCATTTTTTTTGATGGTTTACTTTCTCTCCCTATTTACCAACTTCAAATTAATGTGATAGAATAAAAAAAATACAATTAAAGAACATCGATTTTTAAAGTGTATTTTTACTTCAAGAAAGGTCTAAAGTTTCTTTTGTTTAAGATTTATATATAATATAAGAAAAACTATAAATAGAATGATTTTTGATATGTAAAAGAAATTTAGATTATCAGTGTTTGAATAATAAAATATGCTATTTTGACTCTTTATGTTTAACATTATAGAAAATAAGTATAAACAGAATAATACAAAAATATTACACTTTTTCACATATTACATATACTTTTCTAATCTTTAATTAGTCACTCCTATGAGTTTACTTTAAAACATTGTCTTTCCTCAGGAATTTCCCGTTACCGTTCATCTCACATTTTCACGAATTATTATTCACGAACGAAGACAATAAGAGTTTGAAAAGTCCAAATGTTTTTGCTGTGTGCGTCATATATAAAATTTAAATGCACAAACACAAAAAATGATTTACTAAATATGTTGAATGTTCAAGATATTTATTTTTATATTATTTCAATAAAATGAACATATTTCATGAAATAGAGAAATCGACAGGTTAACAAAACTTGTTACACAGTTGGAGGCTTTGCTCCTTTTTGGGGAACACAACGCTTCAAGCGTTTACTGCATCTCAGTTTAGGACAGCACTTCCTCTTTTCAGAACACTGAAACAGATAGATAATTTAAGTTACTAAATATTAAATTACAAAATCGAAGAACTTTATCTTCATAAAATATTTAGTATGAAGAACTAACTCTCCGGCGACGACGACGACATTTCTTGTCCTTGTCATCATCTGAGTCGGCTTCAACATTAATGTCATCATCTGTAAATTCATTTAGAATAAATTCTTGGATCGCAGCTCTTTGGTCGTCAAGAAGTTCTTGAATCTCCTGAGACAGTTCTTCTTCTTCATTGACAGGAATTGCCAAGACGAAGTTGACAACCATAATAGTCACGAAAAGAATCA
>CAJFCO010000097.1:1449250-1467250 GCA_904066015.1 Synergus gifuensis | reverse complement strand
ACAATTTCTTTTTAGTGCCAAAATAACTGGCAGTGTTGTGGTAATTTGAGATGCTCAGAAAATAAATGTGAAACAGCAAATTGCCAAAGAGAAGGCCAAAAGGTAAGTTGTTTTTATTTAAATAAAATAATCATGCATATCTCATACTTTTTCTTTAAATACAATTTCTTTTTAGTGCCAAAATAACTGGCAGTGTTGTGGTAATTTGAGATGCACAGAAAATAAATGTGAAAAAGCAAATTGCCACAGAGAAGGCCAAAAGGTAAATTGTTTTTATTTAAATAAAATAATCATGCATATTTCATACTGTTTTCTTAAAAATTTATTCTTCATACGATTTCTTTTTAGTGCGAGCATAACTGGCAGTGTTGTAATAATTTGAGATGCAACGAAGAAACCAAAAAATGTCAAAAATGGCAAGAGGATGATAAAATTGAAGAACAGCAAGAAGCAATGTCGATGAAATAAAGTTGCAAAAGGGAAAGATTTCATCCATCTATTGTCCTTATACGATGACGGATACAATTAATTATAATTTTCATTTTATTATATATTCATAAGTGAAATTACTAGCGCTATGTAATTCATATAATACTCAATAAATACTCATAATTAACAGCATGAAAATTAAGTTTAATTGAACTTATTTCCTTACAATTGAATTTATAAAAATCTTCTGTGTATAACTGTACACCGAACAGTCATCATTAGGAAGAGGATTATAATTATAAAAGAGTGGAAAACACGTACATTGCATCATCGCGAGTCAGAAAAGAAAACAAGTAAGCGGAATTCTGATAAAACACATTTTTCCAGTAATGCAGTTCCTTTCGCGCAGTTTTCTTGCTAATCAACTGATAGTGTTACTTCCAAAAGCTGGGGGTTATCTTCGACAAATATTAATTGCCCTGATGTGTCTCATTGAGTTCATAAACGTATTTGTGACATGGAGAGGACATTGAATCATTTAAAATTGAATAATAAATAAGACATAGGCTCGTTCGTAATAAGTGTTATGATTTTAGGAGAATTCTGAATAGACCTCATGCTTTTGGTTACTGTGTTACTCAATACCCTCTTACGATGAAACTAGCCATGTTCGGATGGTCAGCTGAACCCTACTACAGTAAATCACGTCGTAGCCGCAGATCCAATTATCAAATTGTCCGGCCTTGCCTGGCACTTCAGCCTAGTCGTTGTCTACGTTCTGAAGAACTTACACGAGACACCAGGGCAGCCAGTATGCACCACGTTCCGAGGGACAACCAAGAGTAGCAATAGATTCTAGCGACAAAACCGCGTAAGACAGGACGACATCGGGGTTAAAGATTTATCACTTAGATTTCCAGAAGTGAAACCTCTGAGTCTTAGAAACTCTACTTGAATTGATCCACAAAAACAAGAACTTTATCGCCTAACTACTTGCCTCTCAAATAAATAATAAATTCAATTTAATACTGCTTGAAAAAATTGAATACATATAGAAAACTTGATTAAATTTTAAAACAAACATAACATTAAATAAATTTCTTTCGATACTTTAAGAACCGTTGATGCTCGTGTAGAAAGATATTAACTCCTGATTTCACTTATCGTTTTAACGGAGACGTTTAGGCTAATTTAGTCGTCTTATGTGTTAAATACACGCCGCAGACTAAGATGTCGCGTGACCCGGAAGTAAACTTTCAGCGCAGGAAGCCCAGACCGGAAACATGAGTGGAAGCTATTGTGTTAAGGAAAGGGGGTTGTTTCTCAATCCTGGCACGCGAGAAAGTTCGCATAACGGCATAACGACACTAATCACCTCAATTTAGTTTTCCTAAACTGATATTCTTCTTTTCTTTTTTAAATATCGCTAGTTAAGATCTCATAAGACTTTTTCAAAATTATGTTTTACGGAGATTTCCTGCTTATGAGGAGAGGTAAAATAGTGACACACGTGCTGCTTTTGACAAACTTTAAATAGAGCCATTTCGTTTGTTGAAGAACGCATTAAGGGCGCATCTGCACACAATACGCGAGAAATATTTGCGAGTGACCATTTGTAACATAGTCCCTTGCTGCTGGTGTGACTACTTAGCAGATATTTTACAGTGAAAGGTATCCAGAGGGTGAGTTCAAAAGTTCACGTGAAAAACAGCCTCAGGAAATTGCTAGGAAATGGCCAACGCCAATGGTCACCCTTTCTTTGCTCTCCCTCACCCTCTTTGTACTCTATAGTAATCTAAACTTGGAAAGGAGGAAACTCTTAATATGTCCATTGATGTCAGACTTTAAATAAGTGTCGTGTACTGCTCTTTAAAGATTAAGAATTATTTTATTATTATTATTATTATTATTATTATTATTAGTAGTAGTAGCAGTATTATACTAGCAATAATATACGCATGTGGGAAATATAGCACAGACAATTAATTATGTTATGATTCCAAGTTGAAATTCAACAATTTCAGATTCTTCAAATAAATATTTTTTCAACTTTAAAGCAAGTACATTTGATCACATTAAATTTTGAAAAACTTTCAGGTTTAACTTAATTCACCAATTTCTTTTCCGAACATTCAGTAGGATGTTACGTGTATATGTATAATACAATGCTATTTACGTAAGACAGTAAAGTGGAGATTGCACGAAGAGGGATATTGCGCATCTCGGACTTTACTTTGTCGTTTCTGTTCTTGTTTCATTGCATGGTCTCGATCCTTTCTTTTATCGCTGGTAAACATTATTACTAGGGTGCTTTTCGAAACCCTGCTAAGGATTTACAGAGGGTCATAATGCCGCCTTCCAACATCTAACATTTCTTGCTTTACTTCTTTCGACATTTGAACTTCTAGCAGTTATTTCCGGGGGCGAACACGACATAACTTGCACTAAAACAACACGAATAACGAATATATCCTTCGGAATTCTAATTTCCCTTTACCAACAGTAATAAAGTTCTTTAATAACTGCTTTTCAAACTTACATTTCTCTACACAAGTTTTGCTTATTAACTTTGATATAATATTACAAATATTTTTAACATCTTGTAAGTACTTTTAATAACCTACGATTCCAGATCTTCTGGAATGAAACAGATGCATAATTTTTCCATAATTGATATTGATGCATCTGATTTCATGACTAATGAATCATATAATTTTCTTTAAGTGAGATCAATTGTCTTTATCTGTATTTTATATCCTTGATCGAATATGTTGATTGTCCGATATTTTTTATCTCTAACCGCACAACGTTTTAACGATAGCTCACGTTCTTACACTCAGTTTCATAGCTCGTTTCGCAATACGGAGCTTTCTATATACCAGTAGGAACCGAGAAAGCACAAGAGGAACGAGAGAAGCTCGCCAATTTACAGTAAAAGAAAACTGTAAAACTTTCAGAGCGTACGCTCTGATGGCTTTAAAACAGTTCCGACATATAAAGAAATGGCGGTAACACGGAAACGCATCGCGCGTTGCACTCGCCACGAAAATAATGTGAGCAAAGCAAAACTTTATCCTCACACCCTTTTCACTCCTTGTTTTCCTCTTCCTTTACTTTTCAGTTTATTTTCTGTCATTTTCCATCCTTTTCGCTCGCCCTCTTTGTTTCTCTTCCTATCTCTTTCCACCATCCTTGTCACTCCTCTTAGCAGATCTTTCAGTAATTTTTGTCTTTCATTTTTTATACCCAGTGCTTTTTGCCTGAAAATTTTTCCTCTTTCTCCCTCTTACTTTTTTTCGTTCTTGATATATCTCAGTGCTTTTCGTGACACCTGTCGACTTCCGTCTGTCTCTTTCTCACCTGACGAAGTACAAGAATGTAAAACCACACACTCGCCCGCAATTCCAACTTTTTTAGAAGTGAGGTCACGACTAAACGCAAGGAGTGGCAAGCATAAGAGATAAAAAAAAGCGAATAAACTTTTGTTTCCAAAGGGAAACCGCGACGAGACCCGCTTTTTTTCCCTCGAACAGTTTCACGCTCGAACTGCGAGAGCATTTAAAGCATCTAGTTGCGATAATTATAAGTCAAAAACGGTCTTTCCTTTCAAATAAGTTTTACACTTGCGATTACACTCAGTTATCCTCTTTCATTAGATACGCGAATGTAGAGTCTCTATGTCAGAAGTTTCTATGCCCTATGAATAACGTCTTTTTTAATTTAGTCCGTATATGCTTTAGAAAAATTAACCTTCCAGGAATTAAAAGATTTAAATTAAGTTTCATTAAAAACAGTATTTAAATTTTATCTGCATAAAAGAGAAGGATTCATTGTGAAAGTAAGCTTGACGTGAACCTTTGTAGACGGGAAGACTAGGATGATCCAAAAATTCATGGCAAAAATTCTCATTTCTTTTTTTTTTTTTTTTTTTAATTATTACTGAATATCTTAAGTCAGTTTTAAGTCAGTCCTAATAAGTGAAAAATAGTATTGTTAATTAAATGTTACAAGGGTTGGTTTATGTAAGAAATAAATAAATGATATGAGGATGATAAAAAAGAGAGACAAGAGTTAATTGCTAAACTAAGTCTCTATCAACCCTTAAAATAGGGGCACCTCCTTGTTTCTCATATAAAGGTTTTATTTCAAAGTTGAACGTATTTTTCCTCTGAAGCTCGGAAAAGTTGCTGTTTTGATGTATTGCGGAAGTGTTTGTATTGCTTTACTAAGTTTTTTGCGTGCTTTCTTATTTTATGAGCGAGACAATGTTCAACATGAAGTACGCGTATTCGAATCGAGTACCGCGAAGGGAAGTGACGCTTTACGAGGGTCTTTGCTGCCTCTCGCATTTTATTTTACGATCCGCCGCCTCCTTCTTTGACGCAGATTTGATTCAACTTGAGAAGCCATCCGGAAACCCCTACCATCAAACCACGGACAATCTTCATGCACCGAATTATGTCGCTTCTTTATTTTCCCACCTTTGGAAGATAAATTTCGTCGCTTTCAAAACAAAAAAAAGTCATAGAATAAGTAGTGTCTTTTCAAATTGATGTTTAAAAATGTTTCTACATTTTACAGAGTGGGTTAATTAAAATTAAATTTCCTTCGAATTTCATTTCTTTTAAATAAAATGAATGTGAGATTTTTGATCATTTTCGTTACACCATTTTTTTCAGATAGGAATTGTGACAACACGAAAATTTGAATCTTTCAATTCAAAAAATATCTCTGCTTTTCAAAATTCAAAAGGGCAAAAAGCTGATATAGAAATCACTTCAATTACTTTTAATCAGAATCTACTTCATTCTCCCTCGCTTCTTCATAAAAAAAGACTAAAAAAATCCATCCGGTTGTTTTTGGGCAAAAAGCGAATTAACACTAGAAGTCAAAACTAGCTGCGAAAATCCCACGGGAATTTTGAGACTAAACTTTCCCGGTCTATTAAGCAGATCCCTAGTGACATCTCTGAAGTAATTTGAGAACTGTTTTCTGGATGCGCAAGCGCAACGTCTGTGAAAGAACTACTCAATGCAAATTATGTCGATAAGAGCGATAACTGCAAGGGTTGTGTCGCGCTGAAAACTTCAAGATAGGTGTGATGCAGAGATTATGAAAGAAGTAAATAATTTTAAAAATATATATAAAAAATTTACTTTTAAAAATTAATTTAAAAAAAAAGTTAAAAATAATGTTCAGATAATCAAGTTAAAAAATTGAAGATGCTCCACATGAAGGCCTTTTTTTATGCCACACGCGCTCCCCTGGTTGCATAATGAAGGGGCTATTGTAGTACCCTTTATAGTTTTATAGGACCTATATTACATAAAAAAAAAATTATAATAATTTTCAAAACAATCCCTAAAAGTTTGTTGTAATTAATAAAATTTTATCAATTATTTCAAATTTTGTGAATTTTATTCAAGATTTGATAGAGAAAATTCTCAAAACGCTTTCGAAAGGGTGGGGGGAATTTGCAAAAAAATTTACGGCATTTATTAGATGGTGACTGGAAATTCAAAAACTTTCAGACTTTAACTAATTTTCATAGAAAGTCAAACATTTTTTGGAACAGTTCCCAATATTTAGTAGGCATTCTTTAATTCACAAAATTTTAGGGGATATTTACTAATTTTTCCAACAAATTATCAACAGATTTACAGGAAATTCCAGGGAATTTTCCTGAAATTTTTTGAGCTGGGCTATGTTTCTGAATGCTTACTTCTCCGGAAAATTTGCTTCTCGGTGCCGACACTGTAGAAAATGTCTTTGGGAATTTCTCCTAAAATTTTTTAGGAAAATTTCCCGTAATATTTTATACTGATATACACAATATCTCCTAATATCCTCTCTCTAAACTTGAATCAGTAAAAAATCAGTGAAATTTCACTGATTTCAGTAGTTTAGTGACGATTACTGAAAATTTCAGTGACTTTTCACTGAATGAATTTTTGAAAAGAGAGTCACTAAAAATCAGTGAACTTCCACTGATTCAATTTTACAGCAACTCATAAAATGATCCTTATTCGGATCAACCACTACATAGCAAATGTTAATCACCAAGTAAAATCTGGAAAAAAATCTGCGAAATCTGAAAAGGGTTTTTTGAGAGAATTGATCAGTCTGGCAGAGAGGAAAGCCGCTTTTGGTGTTTCAGTAACGGGCAGACGAAGGAAGCTTATGTTGAGCGTAGATCGTATAAAAAATTCAGTTCGTTGGAAGCTGGTTGGCACAACTAGGATTGTGTACGGTGTGCAGAAGAGGATGTGAAAAGCAGTGTTACAAAGAAGAGAGAGAATTTCGGATAATAGGGGGTGTAGTGGGGACGGTATATGTATAGAAATAGCCATGTAAAGTGTGAAGAGCGAGTGACCATTGGCCGACGGTCTCGATAGTATATAGCAACGAACGTTGGTTCTGTGCACTCGTTTGTTCAATCGATCGAGCTGAAAATTTCCAACCCTTAATTAAGATTGCAAGGACACTTGAATTTTCAATTAAAAAAGAACCTGCGCCCGTCAGGACCGTTCAAACTTTTTTCACGATCCTTCCCATGCGATCTGTTGACAACATTAAATGCAATATCGTTGGGATGTTACTCTCTTTTGATTGTAATCCGTCCACTTGAACCTCTTTTGGTATCGTCAGTTTCATGTGAAGATTGAAAGAACGCTTGCGAGATGAGTTATATGCGTTTTTTTTTTGTCGTTTATGAGATATTCCAGCAGCCGGAAAAGGCGAAAGGGCAAAAGAATGCAATTTCCCGGACCGGTTTCTGGATATTTTTTTTTTATTTACTGGACGCGATTTCATATACTGAAAACTGGAATTGATATGTACATATTGTATTCTTGAGCAACTTCCCTCGTGAGTCTGTTCCCGTTCCAAAAGACAAAAAGAATATGACTGTAAAATATCCCCAAGCGTAAAAAAGTAAATGGCAGATGTATTGAAATTTAAAGTTTGCATATATTATATAAATAATATTTTTGTTTGATTCAATAAGAAAATCGTGTTTTCGTTGACAATTTAAGCGACCCTTTTGTTGCAACGTGACCACGAGAATTTTTTCGCGTATATGTTTAATACATAAACCGTTGCGGTTGCGGGGGTGTTCGCTTTATCAAGAAAGGGTGGCATTTTTGGTGGCGGTAACTCTAACCCTATCGGATGGATGCACGCAACCGCCCTATGGTACACCATATACACCATGCCAATTTTTGCACCCGAAGTTAACCAGCCCCGATGCGTACTGACGACACACCCACGTAAACAGATACATGCACTCGATAATGCTGCACGATGACCATGGGACATGGGATGATTGGGGTGCAGGCAACCTATGCAGTTTAATTTATGTTGGATCACCAACCAGTCGTATACCGCGAGAAGTCCCAGGAATCACACGTTGTCCTCCCGTTTCTGTTAAAATAACCGAAAAGTGTTAAAACCTCGCCAAATTTGCGTCTTATATTTTCCCTACTTGCTATTCAGTGCGTTTCGATAGAAGTAGAGTCACATACGTGGGGAAAATTGGACTACACAGATGTATGTATGTACCTTTTTCCATGTGTACGTTAACGTGAAATTGCATGTGTTCATGTGGGAAATGCACGGACGAAAACATGATCTGTGAATGTGTGGGTACAAGTGGGTGTTTGTACCTGTGTTACACATTCATAGATTGACAGTCCGCCATGTTGGTGATGCGGGGTAGATTTTACCACTCCTATATTGAACAAAACTGTTCGCCGAAAATGATTCTGTGTCGTTCTCAGGTCGATGACCATTTGGGTGGTACATTTTTTTAATAAAAAAATTACTAACTCATTCGATTAAACTTTCTATTATTGAGTTGGTGTTGTTTTATATAAAAATACCGGTCGTCTAATGAAGGAAGTTAATTAACTCGAGGCTTTTTACAAACTGATAAAAAGGGGTTTGAAGGGATTAAATCAGTTGTGGCTGTTGTTTGCTTTAAATAAGTTAGAAGGTGATGAATCATAGGATTGACCAGCACCTTTTAACTTCCGTAAGATTAACCGGATTGACCTCGAGAGAGAAAGAGAGAGAGAGAGAGAAGATGTAAAAAGATATTATCAGGGAAGATCGAAGACTCTCTCTAGGTACGCTTATAAATGGACGGTCAATATTTGAATTGCGGATATGACCCGTGTCTTTTTTATCTCCTCTTTTTCACTTTCAGTCCTCCTCTCTCTTGTTCAGGGGGTCGTCACTAGTGGAAGTTAGGGATAGGGTTATCCACACGTGGTAACGAGTATACATAGGTACAAACGCGACGTGCGTGTTTAGGTAAATATCTCCGTAGTATTTACACGAGCGAGCCTGAACCGAGATAGCTGATGATTAATGGTCCTTCTTCTCGGTTTATTAACGACTTGCCTGTTCAACGAGTTATACCTTGTCGTCTACGTATTTTCATCCCTTGCCGAACGTCGCACATTTTCGGAAATTCATGAATAATTGAGAAGTGGGAGTATATTGTAATCAAGAGACGATGTGTAAAAGAAGTATTTATGTTTATGTTATAAGTGTTCATGTGTCGCTTTCCTATCTCTCTGAATATTTTGATTTTATTTTGGAATAATTAATTTTCTTGCCTTTCTACCTTTTCGTCAAACAATATCGCTGGATTTTTAGAAATTTTATAATTTTTTAATGTAACAAAGTTAACACAAAATTGACTAATACATCAGAAACTCTTTCAGTGAATTCTTGAAGTTTGGATTTTAGAGTTGATTTGCTTATAAATGAATATGATGAATATTGAATCGCGTCACCACACTTTCATTAATATAGAAGTACCAACATCTGGGGAGGTTCGCAGTAAACAGCTTTTTAGTCTCAACTAAACGAGCTTCTCGTCATATTATCGATTCATGTACCGCCGCGCCATAAACGGTAACTCAATCCGATAATAGTCATACACGTGGTCAATTAAGATGACCGTTATAAGAACCAATTAAACCTAAGTGCCCGTCCGCGAAGGTTCAGATTACATATTTACGAGCAGAAATTATGCCTTTTTGAAGTCCTCCATCTTGTTACCAAATATGAAATTAAAAGAAATTCAAAATAGGTTGTTAGTTTAACGTTTGAATAAATGAATCTCTCAGTCGTTCAGTTGTAATTTTTAGAAGTTTTTTTACTTCTAGGAACACTTTGCATGAAGATTCTCTCACGGTTTTCACTGCGCAGTATAATGGAAGTGACCGAAACTGCTGGAGGTACAAAAAACTTGATATGGAAATTAAATACACCTTGAGGGGGTCGATGCGTTCATCCTACATCATAAACGCTTCAGATACTATTTCCGGTCGTTACTATCCATTAATAGATATGTAGGTCAAAGGGTAGAGACAAAAAGTCATGTCAGAAAAATGCAAATACATTAATCAAAATTTTTTTTAAGTCAAAGCTCCTCTTTATTATCTTTCTAATTTTTTTAAACCACTGCATGTGCATGTATATTGTAACATTGTAATTTTTCCGGTATTTTTTTAAGAATTTATTCTTAGCATGTCAGGTGGTAAAAATAGTGTTTCATGGCCGAAGAAGAATATTGGAAAGGCGTTCTCGTTCGCGCAATTTTCAATCGGGAATTTTAATCTGCTCGCTGACCATATAGAAGAGTTTAAGCACAGCGAATAGGAAGCCTCTTCGGACAGGCGCGAGGCGAGACCCTGTGTAGCATCAATTCCCTGAGAAAAATAAATCGTACGAAAAAACACATACTCGACTGAAAAATTATTCCTAGTATACACACTCGAATTCGATGCTGAAGTGAAACAATTGTTTGCCAGTTGCATGAAAAAAAACGTATTGCCTGATAAATAAACCTGTCCCACTTTGATATAGATATCAAATACTTTACAAGACGCTTTTCCTTAACTTTCATTTTTTTGGAAACTTTTTCATTTTTTAATTTGATAAAACAATATAAATAATAAAGAATAAGGAAGAAAGAGAATCAAAGATGAAGTTCCATCTTAAATATAATTTATTTATATAAAAATTATGTACACAGATTATTATATCACATTTTTTTCTGAATCACATGATAATTTCGTTTCTTAATTAACTAATTTAAATTAATGGAATTTGTAGCTCAAGAAAAATAACACTTGATCTACCAAATATTTGTCAACTGATTAGATCGCTCACTTATTGATAATTATTTCATAAGAATAATATACTGATAAATCAATATAACTTTAAAGAATATATAGAGACTCTTTATTGCATGTCTTTTCATTTGCATTGAAATAGTCAAATTAATCAACAATTTATAAATTCGAGTTTTCAAAATTTATATATTGTATTCACTCTTCCAATTTCTAAAATGAGTGAAATAGTCTTTCAGAAGTATTGACTAGTCGACTTGAAATTACTAATTGTGCTACATGAGATTTGTTCGATTGTAATTTAATAATATAATTATGGCAAGAACAAATTTATCATTTTTTTTTCACCAGTGATAAGCACAAAAAGCATCACTTCTTACCTTGAAATTTAAATGAAAATATCTATTTTTTTTTAAATTTTATGAGACAGGACCAATAGCAAATGGAGAATCTTCCTTTGTCTGAAGATAGAATTTTCCTGTTGTCCTTAACGAATTTTTTGGGCCTCCCATCAAAGCCACTTCATCATCACATTTTCCTTCTTTATAAGATTCATAGTCCTCGCACTTTTTGCCATAAAATCCTGCGTCGCTTACAATTGATTCTGCATAAAATTGGTAAGCCCGAGTGTGAGAACAAGTTCCCGTTATGTCCAGCTGGCAGCCAAGTTGAACTGTTCCGCCATTTGGATAGAAATCTGCGTCCCCAATTTCATTTTTATATCCTAAGAATCCAGCATTTGTGTGAATTATTTCGACATAAGACGCGGCATTGGATGATATTCGAGAACCTTCTTTAGCTAAGGCAAAAAGTGGTAATGCAGGATCCAACCCTGTAAATATAGAAAAATTTTTGGAATTTGAAATTTGAATCCAGTCAAATCTAGGGGAACAATATTCGTTTTGATCAAAACAATTTTGTAGTAGTTATTATTCTATTATATATTTTCAAGTAGTTTAAATTGCTTACCAACTACGTAGTTGATTGTGCTGTTTGCAAAGTATCCTGCTATCCCCATTACATGAGCACCGAGAGAATGTCCTACAAGTGTTGTTTCATCAGTATCCATTCCTTTTGTCTCGAGGAAGTCGATCATGGCTGATACAAAACGTCCAACTTCTTTCACTTGTCTACTAGCTAAGATGTATTCACCTATCGCTATACCACTCCAATCGACTACAATCACGTTGTAATCTCCAAGTTTCAAATACGCTGCAACATGACATTATCATAATTTATTTATCATATCAAGTTTAATAATCAAATCAAATTTTATATAATCATAGATAAACTGGATCTTATATCTAACTATAATAAATTCTGCGCATAAAGTTCTTCAGCAATGTAAAGCAATTGAAAAAAGATTTTTTTTGTATAACCTATTTGTATAGACTTTTTGAAATTGAAATAATAAAAACTGGATGCTTGTAATATTTTGATAAAAATTTTTAAATGCTTTGAATAAAAATTCTCACCATCTCGAATAGTTTTACAAGAAGGACTCTCGTAGCTATTCATCCATCCGTGAGTGATAAATTTAGTTGGTCTTTTAGGATCAAAATTACTTTTTAAAAAAGTAAAATCGTCACCAACGTATAGCGATTGGTATCCTTGTTTAATATCTCTCGTGTAGAGTTTAAAGAAAACATAATCATCAAAATTCTTCCTTAATTGTACGTATCCATGGGAGAGAAGACTTTTATTGAAAGTGGCTTGAACAAGATTTTCGTTATCGTCAAGGAACCATAGTCCTTGGCCTTTGAACATTTCAGTGTCTTCTTTTTCAAATCGGTAGATATCGTCATCTTCATCAAACTTGGATCGGCCGATCACGTTTGATTTGACTGCAATTGCAAAATAATTCAAGATTAAAAAAAATAATCGATTTTGGCGCATAACTTCTTATCAGGAAGATAGATTATAAGTTGAAGGAATTGTAGTGTTACCACCAAAATTGAAAAATATTGAGAATAGTTTATAATCCTATTATGCAATCACTGGAATGTTAAAAAAAATTGACTATCACTCCCGAAATTTTGTACCGATCCTTATTGTCATAAAACACTCCGCAACTTTAATTTTGTCACTTTATGCTTTTCACTTTTTATTTTTTAGTCTTCATACTAAAATTTTCATTTCTTTACATACAATTTAAAAAAAATATCTACACACTGGGAAAAAATTGCATTACGTTAACGAAACAAGTTTCTAGAATAATTAAATGAAAGTTAATTTTACATTCAGAGTAAATTAAAAATAATAATAAGAAATATAGCTTCTTGAAAATGTTGTTTAGGTATTTAAATTATTATTTGTTTCCTTAGAAACTCACCGACTGTCGTCAAAGTGAGTATCAAGGCGGCGAGTCCAATGATTCTCATGTTGCTATCGCAGTTGTACTGCCGAATTCAAGTCGTCCGCGCTTATAAATGCCAAATATGATAGTCTGGATAACTAGATAAGATTGGATTTGCATACCTCCTTAAAAGATAGCGCTCTTTTCTGATTTGTCTGTAATCCCCTCTCGACCCCCTCGACTTATCCCGCAATATCAAAAATGTTATCCCCTCCAGATTTTATTTATATAAGATCTATTTTTTTGTTGAAACCTAACGATGCGATTCAAAATATTGCATCACTTTCGACACTTTTTCCTGTGACTCAATACTTAAAATGCAGAAAATGTACATAAATTACAAGTCACTTATGAAAAAAAGACTATCGGTATAAAATTAATTCAAAAAATTGTTTAGACAATTGAAGAATGGTTTAACTTGTTCTTTGAACTAGAAATCAAAATTAGCTTTATTTTATAACTATTCAATTTTATAATTATTTATTCCCATCCAAAAGTATTTTTTCTTTACAATCAATGGAATTAAAAATTAGGCGTATAGTTTAACGCTGTCGTGACTCAAATCTATGCAATTTTTACATTCTTATCAGAAAGAATGTATTGGATTCGTGTAAAATTTGTCACCGCCCCGTTTTTTAATCTAACAATCATGATTATGACTACAACGATTAAACTCTATATCATATCCATCTCATCTTCCTTCTCGAATCAACTTCTTTTTCTATAAAATTACACAACACCTCATTGGGATCATTATCAATAATTGTGTATAATTATTAATACTGCTATAGGGTTTAAAATTTGGCCCCTAAATAATGCATAAATGAATCGGATGTAGGGGCCAAATCTTTATGCGTGTGGCGTAGTTAAAGTTTATTTTTTGCGCAGTGAAAACATCTTGGCATTGGTAAAACTTAAGTATTATCAGTAATCCTACCATTTGTTATTATCAATCAAAGTACTTGATATTTTATCAAGTTCCTATCAATAATCGCAAATCAATCATCAGTTATTTGATGTGTTTGATTTTAAGAGACATATTCAAGCTTCAATCAGGAAGAATATTTGTAAATATATATGTATAATTTCAATCGTTTTTCACTCCTACTATCTAACGATAAATATTTTTTGTTTTTTTGCTAAATACCTCAAAAACCCTATTTCTAACACATTCTTAGTCACCTACCAATTATTCCTTGAGATAGTGTATCAATTATTCGTCGATTAATTGATAATAAAGTGTTTTCCTTGAAGTTTCTAGATAATACACTAATGGCTAATAATACCAATATTATCAATCTCGGATGCTTCTAGATTAAAAGTCGGCCGATTTCATTCTTTTTTAAAGCCTCAAGCATTTTTTTAACAGCCTAGAAAACTTTTCTTCAGAATTCTTATTTTACATTTTTTGCTTTTTACACTTTTTTAATTGCGAAATTAAAGCAGTAGAGCCAAATTAACTTCCTTTTCCTTCTTTGGTAAATAATCGTCAAGGGTATCACGAAATTGCGCTTAGGCGTCTGTAAGACTATGTTGAGGGTGCGGGCGCTTGCGTGAAGCTCGAAAATGAGGGTCTCGTCAAGGGGGGCGGGAAGGTGGCTAGAGTAGAGGGTGAGTTCGAGGGGGTTGTGGAAGCGAGGGCGCCTGTAGTGACTAGCCTCCATCGATTTACCGTGCGACGCCATTTTGCCACCCTACGCTCAGGGTTGAACACCCCCTCTAGTGGAGGCAGTCGACATTTTGAAAAATGACTCCCAAAGTCATCAAGCGTCAGGTTCTCGATAGAACTTCACATTTTTCAAATTTACTTTCGTAAAAAAAAATTTAATATTCTGAGACGATGTTTGTGCATATATTGAAGAGAAACTAATGTAATTCTTGGTTTTCTTGATTTGAGAGTAAAGGCGGCCGAATAACACCTTCTTTTTGTACAACTTAATTTAGAATGTCTAAAATATCAAGAGAAATAGAAAAATATTCAAGCAATTTAATATCTGGTCATCGCATCGATATCGTACGGCGTACGGCACACTTCAAGTAATTTTCTAGGTGTGATTTCTATCTCAACTCTCAATTGCTCTTGACATATTTCCAATACCAAAGTTTGTGAGATATAGAGATGAAAATGGCATGAGTTGGCATGAGTTGAAAATTGGTAAAAATGCATTTTTTTGCTGATCTGGTCCAGCTCTAATTATTTCAGGTTTTTCAGAAAATAGCGACTGTCCCCGTCTAGAAATTTTGACAAAATAATTATTCAAGTCCTTCTTTAAATGGGACTTATACCTAATTTATTAGGTATAATTTATTAGGTATAAGGTATTAATTGACAAATATTTTATAGGTGAAAATGGTTGAGAATATAAAGCAGGAAACTGACAATTTACAACTGATTAGAAAAAAAAATGGTGCGGGTATTAGTCATAAAAGTCATGATTTCGTAGGAACTTAAAGAGACGAAGGTATAATTGTATTATCGACCATTCTCATCTATAAAATATTCCTCTATAATTAATACTTATTAAAAAATCGAAAACTACAAAAATGCTCGCGAAAAAATTAGGTAAGTATTCTCACACTCATATAGAAAAAAAAGTTTTTCGTGAAACACTCTAATGGGTACTGTAATTTCGTAGCGGCTGTCAGATTCAAATTCGCTGGATGCATGGAAACAAATGGAACACTTTTTGATAGTCCGACTCGCGTGATTTGTACGTAATGTGTAAATACCATCAGCTTTAAGCAAAACGCGCGGCTCGAACTCGCACAATCGAGATGATAGATAATGGAAACGAGGTGCGAGAGAAAGATTTCAATCGGCTCTACCAATCCACGAACGGACAATGCGAGCATTCGAGAACTCGTGGCGCAGTCGATCGACTCTCGATTAACCAAAAAGATTTTTTGTTCCCCCAAACCTCCCTCCGAGAAGATTAAATGCGTCTACCTTTCAGGAAGTAACCTTTTCAACTCTATTGTCAAGAAGTCAAAGGCGGGAAAAGGTTAAACTTTGAATGAGAACATATATACATTTTAAATAATAACTTTTCTGTCTTGCATACATCTCTTTTTTATTATGAAAATATTCACTAATTACTTTTTTATTGAACTTTCCTCAAATAATCAACTACAGATTTTCTGAAAAAATTCGTGTTTACCACTTTATAAGCTTGTTATAGTTAATATTCCCTTGTTGGCAATCTGACTAATCTCAAATCAATTATTTCTGTTAATCCTAATTGAAGTCAATTTGTTTCAACATTGGCGTGTTTTTGTTGACTGTGAATGATTGACATGAAATAATGTGAATAATCGGGGATTTCATGACACGCAGGTTCATATCAGAGATTCTTGATCAATTTATAACAGTTTACAAATTTCTATCAACATCAATTGGAAGCCTTCACGTTTGGCTGAATCATACTTAACAACATCTAATTCACCTTAATTACTCTGAGAAACCAATTGCTTATCTATGAATTGAAGCAAAATGATATTTCATTTATAAAGATTTAAAAAAACATTTAAATCAATGACCAGAAAATATCCTTATACATCACGCGCTTCGCTGTAAGGAATTCCGGAATAATGAGATTATCAGAAACGTCACCACCCTTGACCGGGTTGTGGGGTTAAAGGGTTAGAGGAGCAAAGAGCCAAATTTCATTCACCCGTGTAGAAATTTCGATAGGGGTCTAGTGGGGGCCTCAATAGTTTTCCATTTTTTCAGTTGGGCCCTTGCGGGGAAAACTAGTCGGGGCCCCAACTAGATCGTAACGCTTTTGTCAGTTAGGCCCCGACTACTAGTTCTAGTACGGGCCTAGTGGGAATCGCCCTTCCTCAGGCCTATTAAAGAAAGGGCCCTGCTGTGGCCCTAATAAGGTCCCCGCGATGTATATCTTTAATAATAAATGTATATAGTTACACTGAAAAAAATGGTTTAGCTGTCCCAACTAGACGTACAGCTGGATTTCGTAATTCCAAGAAAATATAGCTGTGTTACCTAAATTTCTAGCTGAGTTACTTAAATATCTAGCTGTTTTAGTAAAATTTTACCATCCAGAAATAATCTAGCTAATTTACCTAGATAATTTTTAGATGGCAAAATTTAGCTAAAACAGCTAGATATTTAGGTAACTCAGCTAGAAATTTAGGTAACACAGCTATATTTTCTTGGAATTACGAAATCCAGCTATACGTCTAGCTGGGACAGCTAAACCATTTTTTTCAGTGTATGCATTTGGGATGATTTGAAGTAACAATATTATTTATGGTCTTTCTCAGATTTCTCTTTCCATCGAAGAAAAATGAAAGTGAAGACGTCTAAAGAAATTAAATTTTTTTACTCATTATTTAAGTTTTTACGGTATTGTACACTTAAATATGTTTTAAAATAACCGTACTTACAAACTTCAAACGAAAATCTTTTGCTGCGAGGTCTTCCTCAAATTCCAAAAAATCCAACTGACAAATTCTTGTGAACTGAATTCTGAAGTCTGTTACAAATTCTTCTAACTGACAAATTCTTGTGAACTGACACTCATAAACTTTATCAAAGAAAGGTTATGTTGAGCGCTGCACTCAGAGAAAAAATTCGGTTGATTCAATAAAACAGTTTCTTTAACCTAGTTTGTTTGTTGCAACTAAAAAATTTGGTCAACGCAACTAAACATTTGGTTCCTTTGAAAAAACGCAACAATTTCATATGGTCAATTCAAAGTAATTATTTGTTTGAGCATGTTTGGTTGATTCAACCAAATAAATGTGTTGAACGAAACATATTATTTATTAGAAAATGATTTGGTTAGTGTAAAAAAATGATTTGGTTGATTCAACCAAATAATTTCATTGACTAACTAAACATACCGACGCGACGCGTATGACGCGTATGCTGGTTGACGGCTCGAAAAGTGAATAGTATTTATTTAACAGTGTGTATTTCTATAAGTGTATTTATATAAGTGTATTTATATAAGTGTATTTATATATGTTTAATAAGTGTATTTATATATATATATATATATATATATATATATATATATATATATATATATTACACGGAGAAAAATG
>CAJFCO010000097.1:1412005-1449150 GCA_904066015.1 Synergus gifuensis | reverse complement strand
ATATATATATATATATATATATATTACACGGAGAAAAATGGATAGTCAAACTGACTATCTGGAGTGTAAACTATAGGACAGCCTTCTAAGATAGTTAACCTGAAAATTTGTATATAAAATCTGAACATTATTAGGATAATCGACTTTACTATCTTAGATATTCAGGTTGACATATCTTAGATGGCTGTCCTAAATTTGACTATCCAGTTTTCTCCGTGTATACATATGTTTATTTATATAAGTGTATTCATTTCCATTATTGAATAGGTTATAGAGGATATTGGAAATCAAAATAACTTTTTTTTTAAACCAACAAAAAATTTTGTTGGATTAAACAAAATATTTTGTTGGATCAACTAAAACATTTGGTTGGATCAACCAAAATATTTAGTACAGTCAACCAAACTTTATTAACCAAAAACTTTGGTTGAATCAACCAAACATTTGATTGACCCTATAGCAATGCATTTATTTGGTTGATTCAACCAAATTTTTTTTGAATCAACCAAACTTTTTTCTGAGTGTGCCTAACAGCTGAACCTTAGAATTACAAAAGTAAGGTTAGCGGGGATTTTCTAGTCGGGGACCCACTAGATACAGATAGACTTATGAGCGCCGCCTAACGGCCGAACCTTATAATTACAAAAGTAAGGTTAGCGGGGATTTTCTAGTCGGGACCAGACAGGGCCCCGATTAGTTTTTTCTAGACTAGAACTTCTAGTCCGGGCCACGCTAGAACCCTACTTTAAATTGGGAAAGATAGGGAAATTTCTACACGGGCAGCGATCTGTCAATTTGGTTCCACAACAGGGCATCGATAAGTCGTCTCATTTATAATTTTCGCCTATAATTTTCGTTCTATAATTGAATATCAGTGTAATGGAGGTGCAATAAGTGCGTATACACTAGACATATGCAGCACACGTGTACATGAAGATATAAAATACGTGTGCGGTAAATTGAAGGGGATAAGGGATCAGAATATTGTATATTGTGGAGATCGGGCATTCAGCCAGGCCAAGATGGATCCTTCATAGCTAAATTTAAAAAAGCAGAAACCCTTCTCGATCGTTCTACCCACCCCCTGCCCCTCGACCAACTAGCTTCCTGCGACAAGCGCGGGGGTGGCATAGTCGGCGATCTCTATATAACTGATGGTGCTTCTGAGTGTCACGACCAGGCTGTCCACTTCTTTGCACCAGTGTGTGTATGTACGTGTGTGTATGCGGGCAGACACAGGCAACCATCTATACCACTGGATATCGTTTCCTATATGCGCCAGATATATATTTCGGCGTATATTCGACGAAATGTAGGCGGAGGACAGTCCGTTTCCTGCACGCGTTTGCAACGATATGTCACACTATGGCAATTCTGCGGCATCCAACATTCGCCACGATGAATAAACTAATAAAGCACACTCGTCGATTCTTGACTGCCAAAAGAGAAAATTTCACTGCTACTTCAGGTGAATATTGATAGGTCAAATGTCGACATCCTCGCTTCAAACCTCATAGCATTCGTATTATACAGTCTACCATTACGTAAAGTGTCTTTGCTCGTGACTTTAGGTACTTTTGCACTAACAGCTTGGTACCAGGCTAGTTCGAGGGTCTGTATTTTATTTATTGGTATTAACACTGAAATGTAAATGCATATCTACCTAATATAAAAAAAGTACAGCTACGTTGAAAATTTGGTAATTGAAAATTTGGAAACTTGATATTCTATTTGATGATCGTGTATGCTAAAACCTTTTCGCTATAAACATTCTTCTTGAGAAGTAATGAGAGGTTTTTAAAACTAATCTGTTACACATGCAGAAATTGAATCAACTAGCTCTATTTAAAATGTGGGAATTATTTAGAATTGTTTTGAAATTCCTTAAAAATGAATTCCTTAAAATCACTTGAAATCATCTGAGATCGCTTTAAACTCCTTAAAATCAATTAAAATCTCTTAAAGCCCTTTATGAAATCTTGATATATTTAAAATCTTGTAATTAATGAAAGCTTGAAGTGCCTTGTGCTGGGGTCCTTGCCAGTTTTCCAAATCAGGATCACACTAAAACTAGAGAAAACTATCCAGAGCCGAAAAAAAAAAAATTCGATAAAAAACTCGATAAAAAAATTCTGCACGGGACTTTAAAATAAAATAGTAACTCGTTATATATTATATAAAAAATATTGATAGTTTTGAATAGCATTCACTGATTCAATAAAGACTATTTGATTGCGTAATATAATTTTAAAATTGCTTCAGCTCTTATCTTTCAATTGAACAAAAATCCATCTGTTATCGTCCTATTTTTATTTGCACCTTTTCAGTCGGGCAAGAAAAATATTTACTGTCGATTTTAACGCTTCGACGCGAAGTGGAGAAGTGTTTCATTAAATCGACTTATAAACAGACAATGAAATAAAATCGCTTTTTTCTCTCTTTTTCTCGTCTGCATAAAAGTAAAAAGAGAAAAATAAAGGTAGCGAAGAAGCGAGGGGGTGAAGTGAACCGATAAAAAAAAGCGACCGCAAGAACGAGTCAATTAAGAGCGATCGCTGAGGCGAGTTCTCACTAACATACACAAGCAAACACCCTCGAACGTATTGAGAGAGGTGAGATATGGTGAGGGAGGAGAGGCAACGATGGTAAAACGTTAATACGCATACTGAGTCTAGTAAAGGAACGATGCCAAGTCCAATCCACCTGACAATAATCGGATTGATTAAAAGTCGCCACCAATGTTCTCTCTCTACTTGTCTGTCTCCCTTGATATTGAGTTGCTCATGTATATACACGTGTCAATGTAGGTGGAGAAATTTCCAATCGGCTCTCACTAAGTCGAAGGGTAATCGGTTATGAAGTAAATTAATTTTATTTTTTATCCAATACGTCCAACGACAATCTTGTCAGATTTTTCACAATCCAATTATTGGATCTTTCTTCAAAATTGAGCCTAGAATTGCCAACATTTTCCAATTTTAATATAATAGACAGAAATGTATATCTCAATTATCAAATAATTAGCTTTAATTTTTAGAAAGAAAATAATTTTTAAGAACATAACTGACACAGAATTAACAAGCTTTCGGATAATCATATTTAAAATTAAGTGCACACACTACGGGAAATTTCCATTACATACATAAGTAAAAAAGTTTCATTTCATGTAAATGTTTGCTGAACTTCAATATAATATTCTGGGTGTTGAAAGTTCCAGAATATAGGATCATTTATAATTTTCGGAACACCTAGTAATTAATGAGTTCTACAAACTCACAAATTGATTAATCAGTGACTTTCTATTCTGCTACTAAAACCTATTCCTTCTTCCAGTAAAAAAAATATGAAATTATCAGTTCACCAAATTTAAATTTGTCTCCTTTCTGAATTTTGCACCGACAAAAGCAGAAGAGAGAAAGATTGACGATGGATCATCGCCAAGCTCGCATTTCGCTCAGCGTCTTTTTGTGCGAGAAGCCACGAGGGTATTTTCTCCCCGGGAGCTCTATTAGCACCTGGAATGATGTGTTTTAAACATGGCGTCGTCATCCGGGCATACTACCTCTACGAAAGCACGCTCGCGGATTAGCCGGACTGTCGACAAGGTGATTAAACGTTGATTAAATGCAGACTAAATTGCAGTCAAAAATATCGATCTTCCCTCCTCCGACTCTCTCCATGTATCGCAACTTCCTCCCCTGATATCCTCACAAACACTGTTATACCTTTCCAGTGCCTTCCACCCCCCTCCATCCCCATAACACCCCCAAAAACCCTATACCGCTCACTCGGCAATCACAGTTATCTTACTCTGACTTAATGGAATTAGAGAGTCGCTTTGATACCGTCGCGTTTCGCGTACTGTAATTACAGAATTGTTAAATTATGAGAATCACTGACAAAGCATGAAAGAGTTGTATTTTAATAGCCTGCATTCTCTAGGGAACTACTCGGCCCGCTGAAAACTCTTTACGCTCGGGATTTTGAGTTACATGACTCTTTTTCGTATTACAGAATTATATTTGAATAATTGTATACAATTTTCATTTAAATATATTACTAAACAAATAATAATTGTGGAATGAAAATATTTTTTTAAATAAGGAATGTATTTTTATCACTTTTGAAAATCAGGCAAAGATTTGCCATTTCTTGGTTCTTGAGCAAGCTTTTCGATAAGAATCTGATTCAATCCTTAGCAACAAGAATTTTAATCTTGGATTCTTCCGTTCTTGGATTCTCTCGTTATTTGAAAGCAAATCAGTCACTAAAGGCATTCCAATCTTATCTAAACGAGCTGCAAGTTTTCAGGATATTTTTAAACTCCCACCTGTTCTCGAGAGAACGCGAGCGCGAATTTAGCTGCGAACGGATAGAGCGAGAGAAATACTTTGTTTAATTGCGTAAAGAAATTAAGGTAGTGAAGTCTACTTTGCATTCAGACCTTTATAGAGAGAACCGTCGTCCCGAAGGTCAAAATTACCACGAACCACCCGGCGAAGCTTAGGCCTTCGCTTTCACCCCCGTCAATCCTGAGTTCCCTTTAGTCCCTTACATCCCCCATCGTCTGCGGACCTCTATAAATTCCCTCAGGATTTTTCTTTCCTCCACTTGCCTTAATTAAAGCCGTCCCTTACGACCCTTACGACTGCTTCCATAGAGTATAGACCAACCTTTCGGGGCGTACCCAACCTTTCTAGATATTATTCACTCCAATGTTCAACCTACGCATAGACAACTCATCATCGTGTGATTTACCATCGTCTCAAAACAATTAAGTGATAAAATAATGTAAATATACAGTGGTTTATTAGAAATTTAAATTCTCTAATGAAATTTCATAAAATTCGGTATTCAAAGTCGATATCTTCTACTTTTATGATTGAAGGGGTGTCAGCGCATAAAAGCTCAAGTGCTAAACGCTCTAACTGAATTATTGAAGGAAAAAAAGTATGTTAACCATGGAGAAAATTCTACGAGTAAAGAAATTAACGATTTGACCCGAAAAAATCCAGACATGACACAAAAAGTTGCATTTTTGCAATCTCTACCTACTATTTTATAATATTATTTTATACGTTATACAATTTTGACTTGTGGCCCCTTTTGCTTGTTATTTTTTTGAGAATCCCATTGCGATCACATAATATTGATTTTCCTTTGTCCCATTATTATAATCTCCAAAATTCAGTCATTAATTATATTTTGTTACCATATATTTCACACATTTAACCCCTTGAAAATATAAAATTGCGACACCGCGAATGTTCCATTTATATTATAAATTTATCTAGTTTTATTATAATTTTTTTGTGAGTTAGGGTACTTTATAGGTTACTTTTAAGAGACAATTAATTTTTATTAAAAATAAAATGGTTACAACTGGTTACTTAACGTTGGAATCTGAAGAAAAAATTTGATATATCAAGAACTCTGCACTTATCTTCTCTAAACTGGTGCAATTTTAATCTTAATCATTTGTTGCATGAAAAAAGCAAAGTACAAAGTCCCCTGATTATCAAATTTTGAGTATACAGATTGTTTATAGTCAATATCTTAAAAAATGATCGAAATTCCAACTTTGATAATTCTTGGATAAATATCTACTTTATTATTAAATTTCATTATTATGAACTTTCATATTAATTAAAATTGCCTAAATTTTTAAGAGCAAATGGAAGGCGTACTATAACCATATATATTTTTACCGCCAACTGTGAGAAATGAGAAGTGAAAGATCACCCAGAATCTATAAAAAAACCAAAAAAATTAATCCTTTCTTCCATTAAGTTTTACCATTCTCAACCTCCACCAAAAACTTCCCCTCTCCTCTTTGTTAGACTCCCCTTTTCACGAGATGAGACCTGCATATACATCATACACAATATATGCAAGTAGACTCAGTCGGTAAACTCTCTTACACACAGAAATCTCCCCCCTTAATACACAACACATCGATATTCAAATTCCCAGCCCATCCACTGGAAACAGAGTGAGTTTGAAAAGTTTTCCCGCGCAAAAAGCCGAGCTTTTCGCACTTTTCTTCGAGGATAGCTCCTGCGCGCGCTCCCTGATAAGAAGGGTCGAAAAGGAGTCGGGTGGTGGACACGTCCTTGTTAGCTATGATGTGGTTCTCTTTCTCCATATACCACTGAAGAGAGTAAGAAGGGGTAGACCATTTGGGTAAGAAGAGGGTAGAAAAGGACGATAAATGCTCAAAGCTCACGTGAGCGACGAAGAGCGTGTGAGCTTCCAAGGGGTAGATGCACCCGTCGGTGCTTCGACCTCTTCCCCCTACGTTGCATAGTTGCAGGAGTGGGGATGTAAACGTTAGCATCCTCGGAAGCTTTTGCAAGCTGAGTCGAACTTGTCGCATACGTAGTGTGGCTGCCGCGGGGGGTGGTAGGGGCGGAGGAGTGGAGTCGCGGGATGGTCGCTCGGTCGATGCGCTCGGCCGCTACCGAGCTTGGCAGGGGCTGTTTTTGCGGGTGTGGCTTAACGCGCTACCCCCCTTTCACCCCTCACCGTACCCCGGCCGACTTGCCCCAGGAACACTCTCTCATCCTGTCTCTCGCTTTTACTCGTTCTCCATCGCCTTCTCTCTCCCTCGAACCCTCGCGCCCTTCGCCTTCCCGCCCACCACTCTTCCAACCCCACAACCCTCAACTCCATACCACCCACCCCCTATTCTCGTCGTTCTCGTCTAGCCTCCGGCCTCGAGGAACATCGGCAAAACTACCAAGCCTGATACGCTCCACTCGTTGTACTACCTGCTAGAGTGCTTATAAATCATCCCGCCGAAGCACTCGTACCACTACAAATAACAAGCGAAAAATATCAGGTAGTTAAGAAAGTTGCCCCAATGGCGCCAAATTCAATCACGCTGGACATGATGAATAGAATCTTGTTGCGAGATGAAGCGTTTTAGGCGAAAGGGTAGTATGATGTTCAGAAAGTTCGGAATTCTCTGGAATTTCAAATCAGATAATTTTACTGAGAGTATTACAATATTATGCTGAATTTACGTTGGATTTTTTTTTAAGTTGACTTTATTTGACAGCTTTATTCTTTTAAAATCGCTGGATTTTCTTTTTTCAATTGTAAGATTGCCTTTAGTTCTTTTAAATTATGCGATGATTTTTCTTTAATTCCTTCTAAATTATCTTTTTACGTATTTTGTATTACTTTGAATTCGTCTGAATTGTTTAGAATTTCTTTAATGCAATTTTAAGAGATTTCAAAAGCTTTTACAGGAATTTTAAGTAATTTTAAGAAATTTTCACTAATCTTGACGGATTTCATGGGATTTTTATGACTTTTAAAATATTTGTGGAATTTTTAACGATTTCATGATGAGAATTTTAAGAGATGTTTCTTTTTTTTATTATACATTTTTTGTTAAAATACAGCCTATGTAGAAATTTTAAAACACGGCCCGACCGGGCACTGATCGGAAGTGTGGCTTCGAGGTCTGGGCCGAGCAAGGCCCAGATTGGGGGGTTTCAGGCGTCAATTAATACACAATTGACTTCTGACACCTGACGAAGAAATTGATACACAGATAATACAGGTATTTACGCATCTGTTGATTATCGAGTACTGAAAACTGACAATGTGAATAATGTTATCATCATTGCAAATTAATTACGTTCGGTATTAATAACTCGAAGTGATAAGTGTGACAGACATTCAAAACATAAATACAACCGCTCGAGGTGATGTTCAGTCGTACTTTCGGCCTCTATATATTTATCAAAATCTGTTTTTGTTTGTGAACCATTTATTTACACATGAATTTAAAGAAATCCTTCGTAAGATCGCAAAGATATATTCTCTTCTTAAATGAATAATAATAATAATATGCAAACACAAACAAACTCCATTATCTGGAATTCACTAATAAGGTTAATTATACATACACGATTTAAAATCAGTGACTTTGGTAGAATAATCCTATTTGAATATGCAATCAAGTCTACCCAGAGTTATTTGCTCAAAGATAAAGAGATATTTTGCAATTTCTCCAGTCACTTTTGAATTGTCTGTCGAATTTTGAATCATCAAATGATTAACACTTTTGCTCTCACTTTTAACAAATAACAGTATAGTAAAAACCTTCCTATTTTCATATTCTATTGAAAGCTTTGCCATAATTATTATCATCTAATAATTATACATTTTTTAAATATGTTTACACTCTCTCTTAAGTTGTAATGACATTGAAAAAGCAATCAGTGGTAAGAATGTGAAGGCCATTGGCTAAAACGTTTTTTATCGGTCTATGAATATAAAACAGCTGTTCCTCTATACATTCTCCAATACAGTAACGCGCAAACGCGATTCGAACTTACTCTTTTCTACCTCCAATGGTCGAATGCAATACAACCTACTTCTATAAATTCTTCTCTTTGCCGCCTATCCACGATCGCATGTTCTCTTTTACTGCTATAAATAAAATAAAATAAAATAAAATGAAATAAAATAAAATAAATAAGTATAATTAATAAAGCTGAAGTTATATTAGTGATTTTAAAAATCATTATTGTAGTTATATTATAGATTAAAAACTTAAGTTGAGAGACTCCCTGACAAAGTCAATAACCGACTTTTTTTTATACCTACACTTATCATGTGATCATTCTCAGGGATGATTAACCAAGTGGATAATTAGAAAAAAGTACGACAGCACTCAAAAGTGCAAACATAATTAGAAGGCGGTCGGAGAGGCGAAGAAAAAGGGTCGATTGTTTGAGGACACACGATCCGCCTTGAGCGACGAGTTGACGATGAACGAGTGGTCATCGCTAATGGCGGCGATAAAAACTGTTTACACGTTTACAAAGAGCCAGACCCACCTACAAGACTTTGAGCTGCGGCCCTTCAGAAACCCGATAACGTCACAAACTCGTTAAAAGTTCGAACACCCGAGACTATAGTTGAGAGGCTTGGCATAACGGCCAAAATGGTTCCTCTGACGTTCTGAACACATTATAGCTTCAATTTATATGCTTCTAAATTGATTAATTATAACTTTTTAATGTAATAAAAATCCAACTGAAAACCGAGGTTACTTCGACAAACTAATATGTTTATTAGTTCTGATAGTTTAGATTATAAAAAGTGTTCTTTAATTGTTCATTATTGATTAACTTCTAATAGTTAACTTATGATTTTACCTTCTTCGCCATCTTTTCCATCCGAAAATGATTTTTCAAAATAGTAATTTTAAAGCTTTAAACAACTTTATTCACAACAAGCTTTAATCACTGCATTTTTTTTAAACTATTAAAAATTAAAAAACCATTCCAAACATGATGCGATAGAAGGATGCAGTTTGTATGAAAATATTATTATGCAACTATTAGCGTTCCACAAGGGCAGTTGCTGGATGATGGTCATCATCGGTAGACACAAATGGTCGAGCAATTGTGGAACTATTAGCAAACTATTACAATATCGATAGAGGGCGATGGGTCGATAGATATATGGACCGTCAGCTGTTGCTCTGATCTGATATCTCTGATAGGCGACTGCATCTATAGCTATACAACGATCCTAAATTACGTTCGGCGCCTGCAACGCGTGTCTCTCCAAATTGTAAACAAACACGTTCTCACTCCCCTCTCATGACTTATGATGATCAATATGCATACGATTATTGTAAATATTCCGCAAATAGATGCAATCCAAGAAATGAGGATCTGATCGATTTATTATTACCTGGGTTTTTAATTACATTACATTGATTAATTAATCTTTTTAATATTATATTTACATTAATTTCTAATATCATGTTTCGAATATACAACTCAAAAAAATATTTTAATTCCTGAAAGTAGCCTCGTAGTAAAACAAATGAGTGACATACTTGTGTAGTGTACTTGTAATACTCAATTTTCGCGAAACCTACAGTTGTAAAGTATAAAAAATGAACGATTGCATACACATAAATGTAACCCCGACCTACGTGAATCTACAGCGAAAAAGGGTTAGGGGGAAAGAGAGGAGAGAGGGGAGATGAGTTGCTATTCAAAATCGATTTCGCAACACGGCGTTACTTCGATGAACGGACGCGCGAACACGCCACCGTGAAAATATGAATGAAAAACTACTATATGCGCGATTCTTCGGGAAAACGGGGGAAAAAAAGCACGAAGGAAGGGATCGATCGACCCACGTGACTGGCACATGTTTCACTCTACCGCTGTTAAAGCTTGATTAGCTCTATTGAGAAAGAACTTTCCATTTTTTATGATTGATTATAGGGACTGAAATTAAAAAAACTCGGATGTAAACTTGAGAAAAAAAAAGATAAAAGCGTACAGAAAATGACTTGTCGCACCAAAACGCACTTTATCTACTTAAAAACGAAAAGGGGCTATTGTCTTGCCAGTATGTGCCTTATCTACTTAAGGAAATACAACTTGATTTTTCTTCAATTCTTCTTTTCTTTTCTCACTCATATTACGAATTTGTACATTTTTACAAAATGTGTCTGACTAAAATTTGCCTAATCTACTTACAAGCAATTCCCATACTTGGTAATTGAATTCCGTTTAATATTGCCAGGCGTACACCGAAAAAAAAACGTTTTAAAATAAGAAAATTAGTCTTCTTTTGGGATAAAAGATGGACTTAAATTAAAAGTAAAAATCTATTTAATTGTCGAACAAGATTATGCATCATACAAGCAAAACGGAACCACATTCAAACCGTATATAGCTTACTCTGAGAATATTCCAATTTTCAACGGAACTCCACTAAATTATTTCAGCATTATAAAGTTACACTAGTGAAATGCGCTGTAGCATATCTGAAATATTTGGATATTTCTCTGAGGACTGCTAGTTCTACACTGACAATAAGTTAACATTTTTCAAAATTTGCTTTCACTCTGCTACAGAAATGTGATAATCAAAAAGAATTAACTAAAATCAGAATTGAAGGTCAAGTTCCGCAAAAGCGTAATTTTTTCTTTCCTCGCTACAAAGTGCACAGTTATTAATCAGGAGGTTTTAATCGCGATAACGTGCAGGCTGATAATGAACCAAAATAATCTCTGTAATCAAAGCATCAAAAAAATATGGAAAGCTGATCTTTGAAATCCGACTTCTGCCGAAAACATGCGTATTACCCGCTTTTGCGGGTGGTCGAACCTGGGATACAAAAGATACGGGTAATTATTTGCTAATAATGACGAGGCGATGATTTGCGATACTCGAACATTCGGGAAACGGGCGATTAGCGTCGTTCCATGGAGGGTTAAAATTTGAAAGAAAATTTGAGCGTGGTATAGTTATAATTAATTTTCCGGATGAGAGAATAACAATTTGGATGTATAGGCAGCAACTATATAGACCTCGGAACTACACACATAGATATTATAAAGGTCTGGTCAACGATGGTAGGTAGCCCAGCGCTGGATCACAGCGAACCTTTGTACCGGGGGTTACTATTGGCGGGGGTGGTTTTTGGCTGGTGGGCCACAAAGGTGGGTGGATAGCTTGCAGGGGTGGACCTAAGCGAGGATAAAGGAGAAGGAGAAAGCAAACGGTGGAGAGGAGGAACGAAGGACGATCAATAAGGAGCATAACTGGTGGGGGTCTTATGCCAGGACCTCAAGCCAACCCCTTGCGCCGACTGCTTAGGGCGAGGGGCCATGCAAGAAAGAACTGAGAAAATATCCTGAAAGGGTCCTTCAAGTCGGTGTGCGGCTCTGTATGTGAGATCCACCTACACTGCCTGCACTCACACAGTAAAGAGGCGCTTGTGTAGGACATTCTCAACGTTCTGCTGGCGCGCACATCCACTTACGAGCCCATAGAAGGGAAGCTCGAAAAACCCCCTGGAGAAAAGCTAATACCATGCGGAAGGTCAGACAATGCACGACTTCTTTCACACGTTAGTTGGAGTTATTAAATTTTTTAATAAGGCGTTCACTTCTCATTATTTTTCTTGAATAAAAAAGAGGCAGAAACGGGTGAAGAACTGAAAAATAAAGCATGGGTTTAAATGATGAATAAATTACGAGGGGTAGTTTTTCTAACGACTACTAATTCATAGTAAAATTGTTACTAATTTACTTTCGTGAAAAATGTCATAAAAAGATGTTTCGACAATCTGACGATAAAAAATGCCTTGTCTTACCAACACGCGCCTTTTCTACTTAAAATCGTAAAAAGATATAGGGCCATGCAATTAATTCTCTCGTCATTTTCCCGCTGATTTACCCGATAAAGGTTTATCTCCAGTAGGTATGTGGTGATGCCAAATTTTAATCCACGTCTAATATCGAAACCTCTTACTCCAAATTAGTGGGTGTGAATCCGGCAAATCACGAGGGAGGATTTGCAGGACGTGACTGGCTCAAATAGAGGTAATTAGTGAGGGTGGAAGTAGAGTGGCTTCTAGATTCAAGAACTCAGTGTCCGGAAGATTCGAAGAGGAGGCGGGAAATACCCTTGACGATCGACAAGAGGATAAAAGAGTGCCATGGGATGATGAAAATTCAGAGGAGTTGTGAACGGAGGTAGTAAAGAGTGCCAGTGAGTTTAACGCCAAAACGGTGTAAACGCCGAGGTCGGGTGTCGGTGAAGCGGCGGAAGCGTCTAATCCAATGGACGGGCATTGTTGTCAGACATATTGGGGTTTGTTCTTGAGGTGTCGGGGGTTGGGAGTGGGTGGGTGGGTGGCCGAGGTGGGTAGTTAGCTTTATTGATCTGTAAGACTGCCGACCTATGGACTCACTCAGTCTCTCTTCCTCTCTCTTCCTCTCTCTTCCTCTATTTTCTTCTCCTTCCTCATCCTCTCATCCTCTCATCCTCTCATCCTCTCTGCTCACCCAACCACCTCCTCCACCCACTCTCCTCTCTCTTCTCTCTCTTTCTCTTTCTCGTCCTCACTTGTCTCTATAGCCACCCACCTTCCTGCGGGTTCCATCTACTACCCTTAACGCTGGCTTAGCAAGGGACAAACCCCGACCATCTCCTATATCCAGAACCAGCTAACCAACACACAAGTCGCTTAAACTCACGCTCAAGTGAATCTCCCTGTGTTTGTGTTACGCAGGAAGACCACCGGCGACAATGACTTCGTCATAACTTCCGTCATTCTCAGCAGTTCATTGGCAATTTATGAATCGTTTATTCCAGATTTTTCAACCAAGAGAGCAAACCGAATCGAAAACGCATTAGCACTACAAGTCTTGCTTTGGATCTGTTACGTGTATAACTGTATACACAATTTGAGATAATCGATGCAGAAATCTTTGACCGGTTGAATTCTCAGTTTTGTTTATTTAACTAGAAAATCAACACATGCGCGATTTTTTGTTTACTTCTTAAAACTTCAAGTCATTCAAAAACCAATTAGGTTTGACACGACGATTTTTACGAAATGATAAAGACTTTTAGGATTTCTGAAAAATTTCGTAGAATTTTAAGGGGTTTCGAAGGTTTTCGTGAAATTTTAAGAAATTTTAAATGTTGTGGAATTTCTAGGAATTCTAATAGATTTTCACTAATTTTAACGGATTTCAAGAAGTGCTCATGACTTTTAAAATACCATATGTAATTCGAAGGACTTTAAAGTTGGTTGAAGAATTTTATTCAGGGATTTAAAAAGATTTTTATGGTTTTTAAAACATTTCGTAGAATTTAAAAGGATTTCGAAGGTCAGAACAGTAAAACAGTCCAAGGCCTTATCAGAACTTTGTTAGAGCTCTATTTTACACGAATTCGACAGACAAGTTTTTAAGTTATTCTCGACTAGATGGTCAAAAAAATGCCAGATTCGTTCGATTACTATCAAATTTTTCCATAAAGTGAAATTTTCATCCATTCAACTTTTAAAACCAATACGAAATTAGAAACCAGCTATATAACAATTCAAACAAATCATTTTTATTCCATTGAAAACAAAACCTTGCTTAGCGTTTTAATATTCCGCATAGAGTTATTGCGAAGAGAGTATGTGTAATTTCGAAGCGTTCTTCGTTGCTCTCTGCTCCCTCTTTCACCCTTTCATTCTCTCCAACCCCAAGCCATCCCTCAGCTTCTCTCCTTCTCTTTGCACCCTCCGTCTCGCTTCCGCATTTTTCTTACGTCCCCCTTTCCTCCCACCTGTCTCAGCCTTTTGCTAAACCTCCCACCTCCTCCTAGCCCGAATCGACTCGACTCCCAACACCCTCTTCTATCTACCCGGTTGAGTGCGCCCCAGCGTACTAACACCACCCCGTTTTGAATTCACCGTTGGAACGAAGCATGTGGACGGAAGTACGTCGTATGTGGACTTCGGGCATTAGTGTGGGCAGACACATTAACGCACACGGACTCACGCTTTCGAGATTAAACTCTAACGGTACACGAAGCAGCTCCCCAACGTGGAGGCATTTTTCTTAGCTCGCGGGGTCAGTGGGGTTGAAAGGGGTGAAAGGACTGCGTGCCTAAATTAATATCCACCCACACACACCACCAAACAGACTTTCACACTAGTTTCAAGATATTCACACACATATGAAGATATTTACACACAGTTGAAAATATTCACACACATTTAAATATATTCACACATATTTGAAGATATTCAGACACACATTTGAAGATATTCTCACATATTCATACACTTTCACACACATGGACATAAACAAACTAATTCATACACACATGCATATGTTACGTATGCATTTAGTTGCGTATATCGTGTTTTAGATTGGCACACGTACGAGCAAGGAAATTCGCAGACTAATGCAAACTCTGGTATGACTCTCAGTATGCACGGACATTTCGACCCCCTGGATTTCTAGCGGCCATTATTTAGCGCGCTTAGAACTCCTATGCGGCGGAAATGGCCGCCGTATACCCACTTGGCGTGCGTGCATGTAGATTCGCAGCAATGTGGGAAATCGAGTCGGTTTTTCGGGTACAATGGATGGGTCAACCTTTTCGCTCGAAATAACGCAAACCCTGATGCGAAGTACACAGAGCTGCAGATTGACACTGCCGGAAACCAGCCGGAAGCTCGTCGGCGTGTTTCACGGTGACTGCTTTCGCTGTCATCGTGATATGACTGCTTTTACTGTCTTGTGGTTCTTTATTTGGGTGTAAGAAGGAAAATGGTGTCGCCTTTTCAGAGAAATTCGAATTGGTTGATTGATTGAAAAAAAATTCATTCCCGAGTCACCAAATTCATAATTTTTATATTTTTCTAATTTTATTTATCTTCGTTTCATAGAGACGGAGGTAAATGGCTGGTTTTAAAAGTTTTGGACCAGAAAAGTTTTTGAATCTTATACGTAGTATCTTTTAATATAAAAGTGTATTTGAAGATAAAAACTTAGAAAGTAGCGACTCTGCTTTAAAAATACATCCAAAAAACAAAATCAAAATAAACGGTAGCATAAAACTTCAATATTTGAATTCAAAGTTCATCCAATTCTCGGGGTATGGAAAACCCTTTATGAGAAATGAATGGATGCCTATTCATAGTATAGCGTTAATTAGAGATACTTTAATTACATTCATCGTTCATACCTTACAAGTAGTGAGCAAATAGTAATTTCCGAATTCAAACGAAAATTTCAATTAAATTGGAATTTTTAAATTAAATTTACAAATGTGGATTTATTTTCAGAAGAAATTGGAACTGCTTTTTTTATGTATTCAACAATACATATTTTCCAAACGAGAATTTTAGTGTTTTATTAGCCCAATTGTGTAATTGGAAGAGTGTCATTGTTCCCTTTAAAAATTTATACGTAAAATGCGTTAAATACAATACTTTTTTCCCAATAGCAAGAAGATCGATCGATCCAGAATAATTGACCGATCTCTTTGCTATAAAAGGACAAAAATATTTAACTTATTCATTTTTTGAGTTCATAAAACAATAAAGGAATGTCGACTAAGCAAAATATCCAAATTTGAAGGTAATATGTTCAATAGTTTTTTAGATATCATGCACAGCCCGTACATAAATTTTCAAAACTCAGATTGAAACCCTCCAGCATTTTGGGCCCAATCGGAGCCACAAAAAAAATAAAATCTCGTGCAGAAATTGCCAAATTAATTCCATATTATAAATCAGGCTAAGAAACAAAAGTAATTTAAAATAAAACTACAAAAGAGTTAGGAACAAATAATTGATGGTGTTCTAACTGGGGCCAAATTTAGTTACCAAGTCGGGCCATTTATTGTGGCCCCAATCGGGTATCTCGTTTCATTTCGAGTCTGGCCCCATCTATATAGGCCGATTTGGCCCAAGTTTTGCCTGATCGGGCCCCAATCATATCCATATTAGAAATTCTGTGCTGAATAATTAATAAAAAATTTTAACTATTTATTTTTGATTCATTTAAAATGCGCCTCTGCAAAGAATAATTTTCTAAGCTGAGTGTACTGGTTCGTAGGATTTAGATTTAGGGGCTGCTAGTTGGAGGCAGTTCGCGGGGGGTGGTCGGCCGGAGTTCAAGGGAGAAACGAGAGCCGTTGGTCGTCGTTGGGATGGAGTAGAAAGGGCGATGGTATGGGGTTGGTTCACATTTACATAGCAGACCCGACAGGACTAGATGACTAGGCGGGGGGTATTAAAAGGAGAAAGGGGTAGGTGGTGGCAATTCTGGCAACATGGCCGCGACCGACTCTCGCGATGGAAATACGGAGGGTGGTCAAAAGGGGGTGAGAAAGGGGTGAACAGGGACCGAAGGGTGGTTTTCCGTATGAGTTTCCTATGCTTCCTCATCCCATACCCCGCATCTCTTCATCACCTCAAACACCCACCCACTAGATATATCTCCCACCCCCACCTCCTTCGACCCTCTTTTGCTTAGACGGGATTCTCGGACCTGGATTCCGTGTTATTGGATTATTAAGGACCGCTATTGGATTAAACGCGATTTCAGTGTGCGACTCATTTCGAACTCCGCTGCGGTCTCCAGTCCTGATTGGTCGCGACATCAAAGTTCCGGAGCATACTATTCCACCCAAAAGTCGTTCTGAAGCTGATGGCAAACTAGTGCTTACGTTTCGAGTATTTGTTCTCACAGACGAGGGAATCGAGATGGAAATCATGTTCATTTGGTGATGAAACTTTCCTAATATCAGAATTTCATGATAGACTTCTTCGCAGAGCAAATATAATTACTTGAATTAAGAATAATATTAATTATGGTGGAGTATAAACTCTTATTTGGTATTTAATTGCAGGATATTTAATTTACTTTTTGCCCTTGTAAAAAATGTGAATCGATTTATATTTACAAACCAAGAAACCTTAAATTCTCGTCAGGTTCTTTTTCTTTAAAAAAAAAGGATACGACGCAGCCGGAAGCGATTTTTTCTCAAGTAAAACTGGTGGCGCAACAAGTAATTCATAAAAGCTCGGAGAGTCGCCCGGCAAATAAAAGTTAACGAGAGAGATGGGGTGAAGATAAAAAAGGATGCTTTAAGATAAAAAAGTTTTTAGAAGTATGAGAATTAAAAGTAGAGAAATTAAGTGGTGTTTTCTTCTTCTTTTTTTCCTTTCAACCTTTTTCCACTCGGCATTTCTCGGAGGACACCCACAGTTCTCGGAGAAAACAAGGAGTGAGAGCATTAATCCGCGTCGGCGTAACTTTTAACGGGCGGTAACTCATCCGATCAAACCCGTGAAACTTGGAGGCACGAGGCTTAGTCCTAATTTAAGGGTGGAAATGAAAACCACCCTTGCTGGCGCTAATTTAAGGCTAGCGCTGGCTGCTCATTTGTTTTAACCGCTTCCCAGTGGGTGCGGCGGCCCGCGCGGGGTCCAAGGCTACCTGGGGTTGAAACGCGGTTTAGACTAGTTGCAATTCGTGCCAGGTTTTTGGGCAATTTTATGTTTTGTAAACACGAAAAAACTACTCTCTTTGCACCCTTTTCAGAAACCCACAAAATCCACAAGACCTCTTTGTCCAAATTCCTTTGTTTCGTCAGAGAAAATTAATACAAAATCACGATTCCTGAAATATTACACAAAGCAATAAATCTATTTCATATAAATTTGTAGTAAATATTGATTTTGATAATTTGATGCTTAGGTATATAAAATCCTTTAATTAACAATTTAATATACCGTTTATATTGCTTCATTTATATTTTAAAACTGGATGATGTGTATATTGTCGATTAACGTCCGTGTTAATCGGGACGAAGGCGATATTCGCGTTATACGATGTGTCCAACCCTCGGAGGTGGTTTCGAGGTTTATCGAATTCTTCGATACCTTCTTTTTTCTCTCTCCCTCTAACAGGTTAGATACGTTCGAACTCGCTCGCGATGATCGTTTTAAAGCTGCTGCCACACGCCCACCCTCGTTTTCAAGCTTGTCGCTCGTCGTTTTTATCGGCTCACTTTTTTTTCTTCTACCCCGCCACCTTCACAACTCTCCCCTTCTTCTATTACTCAGGATCATCCCAGAGTAATGGAATTAACTCACGATTTACCAATTTATTAGCGTGAAGCTTACTCTGCCGTCTAAGGCATTTTAACACCACTTTTAAATAAACTGAAATTAAATTGTGACCTTTACAACACCCTTTTCTCATTTCAACTATATTCATAATCTAAAAAATTTCTTTGGGAATTTTCTCTAAATTTTTGGGAAGCTAATTTCCGTAATCTTTCCGGAGTTTTCTCCAACATTTGGTAGGAAAAATTGCTGAAACGGTCTTGGGGAATATTATTTCAAATTTTGTGAATTTTTCCAACGGTTTGCTAAGGTAAATTCCCGAAAAGCTCTTGGGGGGAAATTTCTTAGAAGAATTAGAAAAATTGCCAACAACGTTGACGAAAATCATTTTCCCAAACAAAAATCTAGAATAATCCTTAAGAAATTGTAGGGAAATTTTCTGAAATTTTTTACAATGCATGTAAAATATAAAAGACCTCAACTTTTATTTATTTTAACCCTTACGCTGTCAACGTTTTTTTGGTACCTTGTCACTATCAACGGGGATCTGTGAGACCCAAGGGTTTTTTTTTATTTGTGAAAGAGATAGAAAAAATCTGGCAAAATTTGTACATCATTAGATGCATACTTTGCAAAAAAATTAATGAAATGTGTAACAAAAGCAGTCAAATTAAAGTTGAAGTAATAAATTTCAGAGAAATTTCATGAAATTTCATTTCACAGACCTCCGTTAAGATATATATTTAGATATTTAAAAATAGCATTAGCTTGTTGTATGAAAAAATTCACTGCGTGGATGAGCATTTTGGGATGGAGAGAATGTGCGTGGAGTAATTATGCATCATAATGAATAATGATGTATGCAGACGGTTCTAATAATCATACACGATGCATTATAATGATTATACGTATAGGTAACAAATAGCCTCGGGTAGCTTGGATATCCACAAAGGTAATAAAACCATGTATCACATGTTACACGTTTCTCTCATTAAAAAAGGAAGGATCCAAACGCCACAGAAAAATTTCTACACGAAACTTTCATAGATAGGTTGAAAATTACTATTCTTTCTTTCACTTTCTATAAAGCTTGTTTACTTACCATAAGTTTATTTATAAATTTTATATATTCCGTTTTATGTCTCACTTTATTCATTTTAAAACACTCAAAAATTTTCAAACCAACTAATCTCATATAGTTAGTTAATCTTAAAGACAAGGATCACTGCTACAATATGCGACTAGATTATTTTCCGAAAAAGAATTATTCACTCTTCACAAGGAAAATGAAATCGAGCACAATAATTTTCAACTTGCGAGCAGGACTTCATTGACACGACTAACTCGAAAAAGGTTCTCTTGATTTTCGCGATCCAAAGAGAATCTCGATCTGAATATCAAAGGACTGTGAATCAGAATAAAAACCTGATTGGCGGCTGGGGGTCCTTAGTCCAGGTGGGGTCTGCACCGGTCAGTCTGAATGAAACTGGACCGCGATCACACAAAAAACTGTTTTTCTCCCGAGGGGTTGGGAGATACTTAAATCTGCCGAGACGCAGCATCCCTTGCGGTGGACCTCCTGCGAAAAGGAAGAAACTGGTTATTCTGGAATGGCAGTTCGCTTGAAACTCTCTGCAACCGTTTCTTATCTCAGCAAAATATCTTATAATATCATTCATACACCTTTTTGTAATACGTTATTTCGAATCTAGGTATTTAACTCATCTAAAGTAAGAATAATTACGCATTGCACGTTCGTAATAGCAGAAATTGAAGGAGTCGCTTATTCATCCAAATAGCGAATTTGATGGGAAGTAATACTGAGTTCGAAACGACGCAATTCGAAATCGTTCGAGACTGAAATATAAGGACGCCTAGATATGTTCAGGCTACTGAAATAGTAAAAGCAAACGATCGCAGATAGCGTCGGTATTGGACCAGCGAAGCAGCGCCGCAAATGGTTAATAAAGCTCGAAGAGAGCGAGGATCGGCCATAAGACACACATGGGGGGTGGTTAAGGTTGGCGTTAATGATGCCCGCATGCCGGTTCGTTCCCGGGGGTGGAAAATAAATGGTTGCTTCCCAGTCGCCGACCCCACACCATTCGCCTCGCTTTCCACCCCTGACCAGCCCCCGCACGATACGCATGGTACTGCCTGCACCCCTCTTGATAAAGTTGCTACCCCTTTCTCGATCTAAACAGGATTATTTTCGCTTTTTCGAAATTTTTCTCAAATTTATTCTAAAGCAATCTTACTTTTCTAACTACTTCTCTTTCTGTGCGACATCTTTCCTCGTTTAATTATAAAATAATCAGATAAGAAAACTTTACTGTAAACCCCCAACTCCATGAATCTCCATCCACCCTTCTATCCGGCTTATCCTTTTTCACCCTTGACCCCGCTTAGCTCCAACCACCATTCTTTCTTTACTTCCAATATAGTGATTCTCACTGACACGCACCCTAATCTGTAATTAGCTAACTTTTAAACAAATTTGTATCTTTTATTGAATATTTAATAAAATTAGCAATTATGATCAACGGCGATTAATTTCTCGTTTTTACGCCCTTTCTGTTAAAAAAATTCAGAGGATTCTAAAGAACTTCTAATCAAAGGATTTTAAAATGTTTTTAAGGGTTTCAAAAGTGTGCAAATTAATACAGAATTTTTCATTTTCAAAACATGAAAACTTGTAATTCCTTGTATAATTTCAGGAATCTCAACATGTTTTGCAAAATTTCTTAAAATCCCTTTAAAATGCTACAAAATCTAGTGAAATTCCTTTAAACTTTGTTAAATCGCTTGATATTCCTTAATTTTCCGTAAAATTTTACAGAATATCATTAAATTTCTTTAAATTACTTACAATCACATGAAATTTTATGAAATTATATTCGTAAAACCCCTTCAATTCCTTAACACTCCTTAAAATTACTCAATATCCCATAAACTATTGTAAAAGCTCTTGAAATTACTTAAAATCCCACAAAATATAGTCAACTTCCTTAAAATTATTTAAATCCCATAAAATCTCACGAAATCTCTTAAAATTTCTGAAAATGCCAATCAATTTCGTAAAATCCTTTTAAATTCCCTAATATTTCAAATTCGGCATATTCACACAATTTGTGCAATGTCAAAAAACCAAATCACGTTTTCGACTACAACAAGTTCGATATTTTCAAAATACATCAAATGGTAAAATCACGTTTTTTAATTTGGAACAAGTGTAACAAGTGTTTTAAACAGTGCCTGTGGCAGGGATATTGAAATTTTCATTATCATTAATTTGTCTTCACTGATATCTGACGCCGTTTACTTTTAGTAAAAAAATATAGTGCAAATTCATAATCCCGCGTGAGAATTACAGAATTATAAAAGTCAGGTGTATAAAAAAAGTTATTTTAGAAATGAAAAATAGCAGAAGAAAACCCTCCGGAAATTACTTCCATTGGGAGGTTGGAAAATTGAAAATTTCTGTCGGTTCGTTGTAATCGGCCGTGGGGTTGTAGTCTGGGGTTGGAGGTTGAACGACGGTTCGGTGTAGGTCGACTACCGCGACCACCCAGTAAATGTATTCGAGTGAGTGAATAACCGTGTGCGGAACTCGAATGATTTATGTTAATTCATGTTAAATTACTTTGTTCCGCGAACGCGAAGCGAGACGTTTTTAAACGTCCGTGCGGGTCCAAGGGGAAAGAAGAACGAGAAAGAAGAACAAGGGAGAAAAACGGCATGGAGAGACAAGCACTGGCGGCAGAAAAGAGAATTTTAAAGGAAAGAAAAAGGAACTCGATGACGTGAGGATCAGAAGGAAAACGGAGAGAGATATTTTACGACTCAGACGTGTCCCGGATTTCCCCTATTAATACCACATAGTTTTCTTCCTCGTATAATACTTTTTTCCTTTTTTGCCTTCTCAAAATACATTCTATTTTGTCTGCGGGTACTTCATTATTTATTGGCAACTAAAAATCGTCTGATAAGTTTCCATTTACTTATTGATATTTTTCAAGTCTAGAATTTGTTTGAAAGGTATAGAAAAAAAAAACTTATAAACTGCAGCATATCAACAAAAAGTCAAGTACCTCTTTGACCCACTTTCAATCATTAAAAACCTCCATTAGCCAATGTTTTTCTCCTCGATTTAAGTTTCCAATCACACTGCACTAGAATGTAGCTGGTTGTGCTTCATATTTGTCGATTCATGAAATTCGTTCAAGTGTCGGACAAAAATTCTGACAGATATGAGCCCTCTAGGGGTTTTGGTTGTCGAATGTGGCATCCACAGATCGATCGCCCAATTATGCATTTGCTGGACAGGTAATGTGTGAGAAAAGCAGGCGGTTATCGAGGGGTTATGGTCGGGGTTATACTAGCGGGTGGATAGGGGTGGGATGAGGTGCTTAAAGCTATTATGCAGTAATATCGTTGCGCTCAATAGAGAACAACGAGTGAGGTCTCTGCATTGTACGCCACTTGTTAAACAATGTTTCTACCTGTGTGCAATTCAAGCGACGTGTCTATATGCTCGGAGGATAGAGGGAAATATCTCTAGCCTTCATTCTTCTTGTACGCTCACAGTACAACATGTAACGCACACCGCATGATGAACGATGAATAATAAACGAAGTTGATGAACAACAAAACGTTGGGAAGTGTAGTACGAATAATAATTAGTGACCCTTCGATACCAAACACAGGTATGACGAGACACAATTGAAAACTACAGCCTGCAACACCCATTCGACAGCTAAAACCTCGTTTTCCATGCAAAATATGTAAAACTTTCTTCCTTGATTGGTCACTGATTTTCGAGTTGATTTTTCATAGATTAGTCAAAAATAGGGAATATACTGTCACAAATTTCATATATTATTTATGCGCATAGGAGAATGTCAGTTTTGATAGAATTAGTCATGAAAATGTAATAATGTGGGTTGATGATGCATAAAAAGGATTATAGAGTTATATACTATTTTGAAACGAGTATAATACGACGACTAATAAACTGAAAAGGACATCAGAGCCCAGGCGAAAGCAAGGAGAGCGTAATGATTGAATAGAAAACGAGGAATAGAAGGAGAGGGATATAGAGAAGAAGAGAGAGACAAGAGAGCAGTGCTGGTGGACCAATCGCATGTTGTACCTCGCAACCAGAACTACTATACCGCACCATTGTGACCATTTGAGTTTCCTACCTCCCTCCGCACCCTCTTCCACCTTCAACGCCCGCAGGAGTATTCTCGTTCTCTGCACTCTCTCACCCCTTTTCGTTCTCTACGAATCTGCCTCTCTCATACTCCATTTCTCTTTCTCTCTCCATTTCCCTCTCACTCATCCCTCCGAACACCAACATTTCTCTACCACCCACCCACTGTTGGAGAGAACCCGTCGGCCGATTTTGCATTTAAATTTGGTAAATTTGCCGGAGTTGGCAAATGAGCTGTGGATATGGTGTCTAATACTAGTATGCTACCATCTCCGCCGATATACTACGTCTAATGCCTCTGGAGAGGGCTTTGCAGTACATGCATGTGCATTGTGTACAGTCATCCAAAAAAGTCATAAAACAGGTGTACACATTTTTACTAGAAGAGGATTTGCATTGACTTTCTTTTTGCTTTTATCCCTTCATGGTATAACACATATGGAAAGTCCTGGTTCCGAAACCCATAACATCATCTATCATGATATATCACTGGAAGAGACATGCTAATTATATCTACATCGATAACTTTTCAGTTCACACAAAAAAAAAAAAACAAGTGATAAACTGATGCTGAACATGGTCAAGGTGCACAGGGCCGATGCAGATGGTTTTGTAGAGAATACCATAGTCTGACTGAATCGGGTGATGGAATTCCATATCCCGAAAATTGGCTGAAGAAGGATTTTTTTTCTATGCTAAACAATGAAAAAAAATTGAATTTGATGCGTGTCAGTCGACAAAATCATGAACCAATGCCGGATGTAGACAACTGAGATTTTTTTGGAACCTACAAAACACTTAAAAGTAATTTGGTAAATCAATACTTATCACTGAAAAACGGATATTATTTTAACGCCCTGTTAAACTTGAAGATCAAAGTTTAACGGGGTGTTCTACATGGGAATTTAAAAAAATACGGGCATTTTGCTTGATTTTATTTTGATGCGGGAAGTGGATTTCCGGTTTGAGACAACTTTTCCGAGTAATCATTCTAAATATTTTTATTTGACAGTGGCAACTCTTGTTAAATCTTTTGAATTATTTACAGATCCTTTAAAAATAAGCACAATATTACACGAAATATTGAAACCTATTTCTCACCTATTTTTATTTATAAAATTACCTTTTCACCTTTTTCAATGAGAATAGGTACTGTGACGACAGAAATTAATATTAATAGTTAAAATGTTTTCTAAAATAGGTATACAATTATAAACGTTTTTTTTAAAGGTAATTAAACTGTTTGTAAATAACATTTCCAAACAATCTAGATAGTATTTCTGGTTTGAAGAAACTTATCTCTGTAACCAGGAAAAGGATCTGCAAAGAAAAAAGACCAAAAAAATAACACCAAACCGCTGAGAGACCGCGATCGAACATGTGGTTTTACTAGGACCTGTACATACTCACACGCTGAAAATAGTGCATAGGAAATTTGAGCGTGTAGCGGACAACTTCGGACATCATTCTCTAATTTTAGCCAGCAGAGGGCAGCACCCTGTCACTCCAGTACATGTTCGTTCATGTTCCATTCGCATTCTACTTTCATGGGTTTCACCAACCATCTCTCATTTATATTATCTTTTTTAAAACTGTTTTATAACTATATCCTAAAAATGGTAAATTCTATAGTGAATTCACAGAATTGATAAAAAAAGCCATATCAAAATTACACGAATAAGAGAAAAGGGACTGCTACTCCCACGAAATGTAATTTTAAAATGAAATAGCAGGCTTCAAACATTCATATCAAATTTTACTTGTTGTGTAACACGAGTAATATTACATGCAAGTAACAATGACAGGTGAAAATTTGATTTCAGCTTGTTTTATTTTCGAACTGAAAGTTCTTATTATTCTCCTATATATTCAACAAATTTGAAATTCAAGTTCCTCATGGTTTACCTTCAAATAAAAAAATATATATAAATGAAGCAGTATTTTATTTATTCTATCTCGATCCTTTCACGTTTTTCATTCAGTTAAAAAACGGTTGAAATAATAAAACCTCTTGAGCTGTACAATTGGAGAAAGATATAGAGGAAGTAATATTTAAAATCTCTTTTTAATAGTGGATTCAACATTGAAAAAAAAACAGCAATTCTCAAATTCACTTTGAGAAGGCTTGTTTCATAACTCTAATCTCCGCCCTCTTTTTCCAAAACTTCTTTTTTCGATTAAGCCTCAAATGGCATTACCAATTTGCATCGTCTGGACAAAAAAATCAGCATGACGAGAAATTTTGTGCCCGCAATCGAATTGAAAGTCAGTCGAGCTTCAGTCATTGGTGAAGCTTTGGGAATGTTTTTAAACGTGACAACAAATTCCGTTTGCACGAATTGTGCATGCACGTAACGCAACGCAACGCAACGTAACGTAATACGGAGAAATAATAGGTTGATGGTGGATGTACGCGGGGGTGGACTGACGGCGGGGGGTGGATGGGGGTGCCCTGTTCATTATGCAACGGCGCGACTGTACCCCGAACCGTTCGTTCTATGTGCTGCAGAAACCGACGCAAAGTATAATCGGGAGTCCTGGTAATGAGTCGCCGAACAAAGCGAGAAACGCCCATTAAATAATGCGCACTGCAACGTCACGTTGAGTCGACAATGAAAAAGACGATTTTCCAAAATTCCTGCTTTCTGCTCTCAGCCACCCCCCCCCCCATTGGCCTCATCTCGTTCACTCAATCCTGTTTCGTACCTTCGTTACACTTTTAACGTTGCAGGCTCGCAATTTTTTCAGGTGTTTTTAATACAGACGTAAAGCCAGCAAAGGACGTGTAATATAATGACTACTTTTATGAACGAGAGTTTTTTATTCTCATTTGCTCCGAAAAGCATTTACTGCATACGGAGAAACGCAATAATTTAGATTCTCTTAATTTCAATAAAAAATTAAAGAAATTACATTTCCCTTTGTCAATTGAAATATATTTCAAAAGATCAGTATTATTTATGAAAAAATAAATACATTTTCATTTAACTTTAAGAAAATATATTTTCAATAAAAAAAAATGGGAGGAATCAAGAAGATCTTACATGATTTCAAGGAGGGGGTGGAGGATTAAAGAAAATACTGTTGCTTATATGGAAGGAGGGGTAGTGTAATTAAAAATGATCTCAAAAGTGCCCTTATTGTATTCGGCACCTCAATTTTTGTTTTAATATAATTTTATAGATCTCGACTCACTTCTTATCTACTATTTTACGAAGATTCTCTTTCAGAATTTAAATCTAGTTAATTAAATAAAAGTCATCCTGAAATTCATTTCATTCACTCATTCAGAATAAAAAGGATGGCAAAGGTCTCTGAATAAGAGGCGCGCAATTTTTCAAGTGAACGACGACCATTCTCTCACTCGCTGACCGTATCTCCAGCGCCAGAGCTCCCTCACCCTGCACTTTATCTAAACTTTCATCTAAACTCCCCTAGTCATCTAATCCAACACCCCTCCACTATTTTCTACGAAAGGGCTAGGAGGTATGTTAGGAGGGGAATTTCAAGGATTCTGGTGGGGGTTTTCGCACACACCCTTTTTAGTTAGCCAACGGGAGCCTATAGCCACAAGGAAGGGAGAATTTATAGTCTTTAATATATTGCCGTTTGAGACTACGGCTTGATTCTAAAACAAATATGACCTAAGACCTCTTTTTAATTAGCAAAAATATGTATTCTCTTACGTGTAATACTATATTGATTAGCAATTTTGCGCTGCTAATTTTTCCGCAAAAAGGGTTGTTTCTTAATTTTATAAAAATTCTTGAATGTTCCCCACCCCCCAAAAAACATAGTCAGATGAAGAGAATAGGAAAATATCATAGCTTATCATGGTTTTTTTTCTGTTTATTTTATCTCTAATTAGTGAATTACTTCCATAAAATATTTTAGATATCTTCAAGGCATTTAAAATATTATAATGCAGAAGAAATAGACCTCCAGACTTGTGTATCACATCTAAGGTTTCGAATACTTAAAACCGACCCCTGTAAAGGATCTCCTGGACCAGTTCTTGCGTTCAGTTTTTCTTGAAAAACCTGTTTCTCTTGACACTCTGAGAGCTGGTCATCCCTTATGAGAGGGAATTTGCATTTCCGTGTATCCTCGGCACCATCCAGTATCACGCGGGATAAAAACTCATTCTCCCTTGGCGTTCTGGCATGATCCTGGAAGGGTGGGTGAGGGGGTTGCAGGACGAGGGTCAGTGGAAGCTTCAGGGGGTACGCGTCACTGCAAACGGCGGAATTTTTTTATGCGAAACGGTTAAAATGTAAATGAAGTCGACGAGCTTAAGAATGTGGGTTTATTAAGGGGATTCTACCCCACAAGATCTTTAAACTACCACTTTCAAAAAGAAATAAAAATATCACATCTCTACATCAATTATATCCTTATTTCTTAATTTTTTAATTATATTAAAAAATATAAAAATGTTAGACCTATCAAGTGATTAGAACCTTTTTTAAATCCACCCCTTTATGATTATTCAAGAAAATTAATTCAAGAAGAATTATCCCTCCAAACTAAACAGGTTCTTAAACAGAAAAAGATACCAGTTGAAAGATTTTTAATGAGATAATGATATTGAGTTTCATATAAATAATAATTTCACTGATGGGAATTATTGAAATTTCTAGAGGAAACGGCAATCAAATTGATTAGTAGTTATTCTAGTGAAAGGTGGTTTGAAAGCAAAAAAGTATATCGACGTCGATTACCCGAGAATATAACCAAATCAAGGAGCGTTGTATTTATTTTGCCGTCGATTTAAAAACGTGTTAAAATGCAAAAAAGTGATCGCCTGCGGGGTTAAGGGGCATGACCGAAGCTCGGCTTCGGGGTAAGGGGCGAAGAATTGGCGAACGGAAGGACAAGGAAGGGGTAAGGGGCAAGGGGTAGAAATGCAAAAAGGCGCCAGGGGCTTTCGCTCAATACCGGAACGGTGGCGCAAGCGCCTTCATTTTGTTTTTCCTACTTCCCCGCGTCGCTTTTGTTTTTCCAAGATGGCTACCCTCGACGGCGTCGGTAACTGGTCTCGGGGGGTGCCGCATTCTTCCCTATCGACGGTGTTCAATCCCAAAACCAACGCAAAAAGGCCCGCCACGTGGCGCTCTTGACACGAGAAATTCAATAGGATAAAAGAAATTTTCACAAGTTTAAAAAAAAATGAAAAATAAAAAATAAAAAATAGAAAATTAAAAATTCGTTATTTAAAAAAATTTATATTAAGATTTTTTCTAAAAAATGACGATTATCTAAAATAAAATGCTGTATTTGTTTAAATTCGATATTTTTATTATAGATTATAAAATCCCGAAGTCATTTCAATGATCTAGTCAGATTCTTTTTATATATGTAATTATTTTATAAAGTTTTAGTGAAATTTTAGAAGACTGAAAAAATCTGAGCACAATTTTTTTTTCTAACATTGGGAAGTTTGCATATTTCAATACATGTTCTGTATTCTTTGTGTTATTTCGAAACGAATGTAATATACTGTATATTTAAGTGAATTAAGTCATGTTCAAAAAATATGAGTTTGATGCAGAATGTATAAAGGTACCACGAACTAATAGAATTACACAATAACAAGCGATGCATTTTACATGGAGCTGTAACTATATTTTTGTAACCAGATTAAAGACTCGTAAAAATCTGTGGAGTAGGATTTTTAAAAATGCATTCCGCCTTCGTAAGTCGAGAGAATTATATGCATAATTTAACTTTATTATGCAGAAATATTAGAGTTATTTATTTTTATTAACGAATGCATATATCAGTTCAAATGAATAATAATAAAATGGATGATACATAATAATAATTGTTATTCAGTATTTGATGGAAAAAAGGAATTTAGACTTTTGAACTGTATATTTATCTTCGGATCTTTCTTCTTTCAATAAAGAATCTGCGTCCATATTATTATATAATTTTCGATCAACCGATAATCATTAATGCTTCAATTCTTCAACAGGTGGAATATGACATTATCCGTTTAATACATGCTTATCTCCTTTGAAAACGTACCACCTGCCTCTGACTCATGCTTCCCCTTTTTCATCAATGTCTTTGATAATTAATTGGTATTTTACATTTTGTCAAGAATAAAAAATGAAACAATTATTTCAAAAATAAAAATTTTGTTTCATAAATTTGTTAAATCTGATATATGAACGAAGCGGCGGTGATTCAAATGAAAATAAGAACGCACTGAAGGAGCCGTTTGTTCGGGACAAGAAAAATATTTTGTCTGACAAAGATACACATTATTTTATTTGGAGCATTAGAAAAAAAATTATTATTATAGCTTCAACAATGAATTTTGTGCAAAACTTGTTTGAAATTGAGAAGCTATGGAGACCTTTACACATTAGAAAGAAAATTTATTATTTCGTTAGAGAAGCACTTGAAAGGCTGATAAACTGTACTCAAATCTAATACGACGGCTCCCATCCGTGTATAACTCAGTCAATCGTTGCTTAACTCTAGTGAACGGACAAGAAGCCTTAAACAGTTCCATATACCAGAGGTATGGAATAGAAGAAACATATTTAAAAATAAAATTAAAATGGGGTTTAACTTTATTTGAGTTTCCCTCCCTAAACCAAAACAAAAGAAATGATCAAGTTAATACTTGTTTTTGTTGTCCGTTATTTTTATATCAACATACATATTAAACTTTATATATAATAATATATAATAATAATAAGATAGACTTTATTCTTCGATTGTTATAAATAGTGTAGAAGATGAAAGTCAAAGTTTACGGACTTCAGAGATTTGTTCACATAATTATATCGAAGCAGTTTCTATCGGACATAAGCTATATCGATCATCCTTCACTAAAACACTTCGTGTTTCAGTTCCGGAGTAAAATTCAGCATTTCCGCAGTCGTTCGCCATTTTGCGAGCCATACCACGAACTATAGAGAAAGCCAGAATTTCCGGTCCCGGTTCGTTTCCTCCAAATTCAAAGTGCTTCTCTCTGCAAAAGCTCAACTCGAGCGAATGAGACCTTCCCAGTCACCGGGAATCGTTCTGGCAAGATACGAGGGGGTGGAAAGTTGGGTGGATTCGTAGGTGGGAACAGAACTCAGCCGGGAAGATATTAAGCATAATTTGCACGTTTATCGCTTCGAAAAAGGTCGTAATATGACATCCATGCCGGAAAATGGCGCGCTCGCGGTCATTTCACCTCGAGTGGTTTTCCTGAAAATGCTCTTCTCTACTCCACCCTTTTTTTCACCTCCACCTCATTTCACTTCCGTACATTTCTTTCGGATTATTCAGCACCGATCTTTTTCCCTTTCTGTCTCTTTATTTCTTTTGCACGCATGCGACAACCGCACTCAACTACCTCGGACATTAAGAACGTTTCGCGGGGTGATTTAAAAGCGCGAATCTCGACCGAGGCTTTTCGTGGGTGTTGGAGCAGAAGAGAGAGGGCGAACACAATTTTATGTTCTCTTCTGCACACGTCGAGATTAGGTTTAACAGCCTTAATTTTAAAAAACTACCGTCCCGCGAAATTGCGCCGTTTTGCTCGGTCATCGTTAGGGGGATAAATTTTTCCGCTTTGTTCTGGCGAACTTAGTGTATGTGTTTCTTTTATGACTATTTATCATACTAAAGGTCAGAGGCCATCCATAAATTACTATACCTTTTTTCGACAATTGTAGATCTCCCCCCCACTAAACTATTATGTAATTTTCCATAATGGATCAGAATTATTAATTCAAAACCATTTTGGATTTTTTTAACAAGTAAAAGTAACAAATGAAAAACTAAACAGAGCTCTTTCGACAATCGAAATTTCTGCACGAAAAAGACTTATAGTTGCGTTTCTGAAAATATCAAACATGCATTTAAAAACTTCAAACTACTCTCTCAAAGCGAAGTAATTAAAATAGAGACAAATTCATTCGAGATCGAGAGTGAGCATCAGCTACAAGTACGAAATGGTAGGGATGCTCAGAATTTTTCGAAATTCGAGAAAAGTAACGCCGCCTGCCAGAGTCCACACTGAGCCAGGTTCCAGACCCGCCTAAAATATTGCCGCGAATTATAATACCATCTGAAATTAAAGGGTTGAAATTTCGGTACAGTGGTGTGTTGGTGCCCACTGGAAAATAATTTTGGAGGATTCGCTCTGCGTGTGTGTTTCTCTGTTCCAGAAACGAAGAGGAAAGAGAGGATCGTTGAGCTTTCCATAGGGGTGGTTTCCAGAACGAAGTGGGCGATAGGTGCAAGGGGAAAAGAGGAAGTGCGAGAGAGAGAAAATCAGCAGAGAGCAAAACTCGCTTCTCGCAAGAGCTGCGCGTGCCGTGGACCGAAACGCCTCTCTTCGACATACCGTGCGCATTTTCCTCTCCTCTCTTTTCGCCGTTTCCCTGCCTCTCATATCCACAGATTTTCCCCTTTTTTCACGATTTTTCTTTCCCAGCGTCTGCGCAGCCACGCCCAGGTCTGCAATGGCGGCGGTGGAAATTCGTCGCGGGGGCGGCACCCTTTCCCGCGTCTTTTTCCCACATCCTTTTTCCATCTCGCTCTCACGTCCTTCGTCCCAGGAGTGTACTTCAAGAGGGTCCTCCATGCGACTAGTGGTCGGCAGAAAGACTACTGACTAACGACTAACGGAGGGTCTCTCTACCATGTCGAGGTAGTCTCCTCTACCATCGAATATGTTCCTATTATACTTATGTGTTCAATGTATGTGGGTCCAATGTGCATGTACTTGCTGACTAAACCCAGTCGCTTGGCTCAAATGATCCCCTTAGAGTAGGTGTCTCGGCACTACTCTTTCTGAACGCAGAGGCTTAATTCGCCAAGCATTCGCCAAGTATTCACTCCGAGAAGAGCTCAAATTAAATTTCCCTGTTTAGGAATGCAGGGGATAGTTCTCTTGGCTAAATAATGAAAAACAGGAATATACGAGAAAAGCTAAGCTGGAGCTGTATTTAAAAGACGAGGATTTTCATTTATTTTCTCCTAAAGCGTAACAAGGTCTTGGTGTGGGTTCTTTTTCACTGCATTTGAGTTGAATAATTACTCTCTAATCCCCGATCAGGTATACTATTTGTTGCCAGGATCAGGTAGCCACAAGATCAACCAATTTCTGAAGATTGCTTTGCAATATATTTTAGTGAACGCATGTATGACTGGTGGAACTGCTCGATATATAAAATAAATTCCGCTTTTATCTATTTACATAATAAACATCCAAAAATTCAATTTAAAGAATGATTTATTTCTTACCACGAAAGTGTGAGAAATATGCTAATTTAGTGAGAATTTTCAACATTCAGATGTGATTTAAGTAAGTGAAAATCAATTACAGAGATGAGAAATAAAAATAAATTAAAATACAACTATCAAACAGCTAGGAACAGATAATTGATGGTGTTCTAGCCGGGGCCAGATCTGGCTGCCAAGTCGGACCATATTAAACTTTCTGCGCACTGTATTTCAAAATCGACACAAGCAACAACATTAACGGCTTTTTATAATATTTAATTTAGTGAAAATTAGTGACATCATCTGATTATTCAATGGTATTTCAGTCATTGATATAATCTGGTTACTTGAATCAGCAAGAATTCAATGAGGACCAGTGATAATTAGCAGAATTTAGAGAGCACTGAAACAAATCAGTATACCGCACCCGTGTAGAAATTTCCAGACATGGCCCAGATCGGTGATGAAACGCCCGGCCTGACCGGGCCCCGATCGGGCCATATCTGGGCCCGGTCGGGCCGTGTGTTTCATCCCCGGTCTGAAATCCCCCGATCGGGGCCACAGCAAAATTTCTACTAGGGCACATTTAATGAATGTATTAATTATTTAATCAATTATTTATAATTCTAATGAATTAATTTCATCAGTAAAGTAAAAGGATTACGAATCACGTCGGAAAAGTTTTTCTGCAGTTATAGATAATTAAAAACCAATAGAGACCAATCTCTGAATGATCTTCGAATCTGATATGTGAATTTCTGAAAAATAGGTCACGGCATTCATAACGCATTCCATTGTCTGATTTATTGTTCGATTCCGGCGAGTCGCGTGCTTCTTGCAACACTCTAGTAACATTCGTCAATATTAACGAGCGTTCGGGCAATCACCTACAGGCATATCGATACAGTGGCCTCTCGGAGAGGGAATAAGGTCGCTGATTTCATACCAACCTGCTTAATCAATCTTACATTTCTCACAAATTCATCCTCGATCGTAGAAATGTACTGAATGTTTATAGTGCGACTCGACGAGTCATTTCTTTAAATATCGATTTTAGGTTTTATTGGTATTAGGTTTTTTTGCTACTAAGTTATTTTGCTATTAGGTTTCCCGTTTATTAACAAATTCAGGCTTTCAGCCTCATTTCGAGAAAATTGAATAACACAACATGATTCACAATAGTACGTTGTACTGTTTTTTTTTGTCTGTATATTTAAATTCATATACTTAAACCACATATTTTGTTGATATTAACCTTTATATCACCTAGATATAAATCATAAAGGATCCAGAAAAATATTTTGCCTGGAAAAAATACATATTATATTTTATTTGGAGTATTAGAAAAACAAATTATTATTAGCTTCAAGTGAATTTTTTCCGAAACTTGATTTGCAAATTGAGGAATAGCTTAAAAGAGTTTCAAAAGCTGATAAAAATGTACTCCAATCTAATACGACGGCTCCCATCCGAGTATATAACTCGGTCAATCGTTGCTTAACTTCAGTGATCGAACGAGAAGCCTTAAACAATTCCATAAAGGAATTTCTATAATAGTTATAATAAAAAGCCGCAACCACAAGGCAATCGAGCCCCTAAGTAGAAAAATCAAATTATGGCCAGACTCGGAACATCTACATTAATAAAATACTGGAAATGTAATGGTGTAATCCTTAATTAAATTACAAAAGATCTTACAGCAGATGATTAAGAAGGAAATTAGGAAACTACTGCGACAAACACGTGTTTGTGATCGACTATCACATTTAATTATATTTATCAGCGATCAGTGAAACTAACGTGATTTATCAAGAGCTCAACTCCGCTTCATTCAGCGTCTATTATTTCCCCACCACTTCATAATCGTCAAATTGAAAAATTAAATATTGATTTCCATACGGTTTCTTTGGATAAAGGGTAATATCATCATCAATCAACATGACTCTTTTAGGCCACATTTTTTGGTTTAAAATATCTGGAATTTAGAAAATATATCAAGAATAATTGACTCCGGTCTAATACTAATTAATTTTTCCTAAGTAATAATAATAATTCCGGGTTAGAGGATTTGACTTCTTACTGTTTACAACCCCATTTTTTAACCCTCGTTTCCCAACACCTTTTCCAAACCCCTTTTCGTATCGATTTACCAATCCCCTTTTTCCAAGCATTCAAAAGAAAGTAAGGTTTTTAGTTATATTTTAATAATAAATATAGAAATTTTGTGTTTCGTGGTGCCTGACGGATATTGTACGGTACTGTGCATGGTTTTTTCTTTGTTTTTCAGGAGAAAAGTGGAGACTAACGGTCTGGAGGGGATGTTACGAGGGTTGCGCAGACCGAGCCCAGCGAGAGAGCTTTCCATGTGGAATGAGATGCGGAGAAAAGCTCGGAGAGGAAAAACATGGCGATCGAGAGGGAAGGAAGCCGGACAACGCAAGTCAATCGTGCGTCTCTTAATAGAAAAGTGGGGTCGATTTATGGGTTATAGGCAAACTGTACTCCTACCATATTCCACCTCATCGACCTCTCTCGAGTGATCAGCCAGCAGATATCACTTTTTTGTTTCCACCACCTTTATTGTTGATGGCGAGATGCCTCGGCCCTGACCTCCTCCATAATAAAAGTCTCAGATCTTGAAAATTACTAGAACTTTGCTATCGATATGGATTTTTATTATTGTGATAATATATATTCAATAAGAACCTAATATTTACAATTCTTTCCTATATTTATCTTCTTTTAGTACCATCGAAAAACCATTTTCCATCAGAAATATTTCAATTTTAATCTTAGGGTTATTCCGGTTATTCAATATTCTCTCAGTTATAGAAGCTAACAAAAGTTTTAAATACTTTAAACAACTGTAAAAAAATTATATAAAATTAAAATAAATAAAAAAAGAACGAATTATCTTAAAGCCAGATCTGGCCCCTGTTTAAACCCCATCAATTATTTGTTCCTATATAGTTTTGCTTTAATTTAATTTGATTTCTTATTGTTAGTCTTGTAATTGATTTTCGCCATGCATATGTTTATTAAAGAATATTGCAATGCCATCTTCAGGAATTGGTTGATCTTGTGGCTTCCTGATACGGCCCAAGTCATAGGGAACAAATTTGTCAATTTCTACACCGGAAACGGAAGACGCAGAAGATTTCGTATTTACTTTAAAAAAATTATATCTTTTCTTTTATGGAATCGAATTCTCTAAAAGAACTGCGCATGCGTAAAAGGGATTTGTGCGCTAATTAAAAATAAAGTAACAAACGAAGTGAATAATTAGGTTAACCGAGTTCAGTCTCGGAACTTTTGAAACCGTTTCAGTTCACCGCAGCAGAAACTGCGACTCAAAGCTCTCAAAAACTCAATTGAAAAACAATTCTCGATCTCTTTGACTCGATGATATGCGCAGTATCGGAGACTGACGAATCATACTATTATTATCGGATGCACGGATTGTATACGATATACTGTGTGCTTCCGTGTGACAAGGAAAAGAACGTATGTTCCGTTTCGATTGAGCGGTCCATTCGATGAAATGCGTTTGAGTCCAGACTCGAAATTTCGAGTCTCGGTGATACACGCTTCGAGGGTGGCACAGCTGCGTCGAATGCTGGGTAAAATTAGGATTTGCGCGTGTGTGTCTACTTTTTTTCGCTCGCACAGGAAGGTCGTTCGTTGGTAAAGAGAACGAGATGAGCGAGGAAAAGAGGCCGAGATGAAGAGAGGAAAAGAGAACGAGAAAGACGGAAAAAATGTGAGGGAGGATAGAAGAGTGTAGAGGATTAAAGGGGGGAAGGCGGAGGGCATGCTGGAAACCGAGGGTCGATAGGTGGACAGAGACCACCAAAAAGCTCACGCTCGACCTGGAGGGTGGCAATGGGTGCTCTTTAAATATTCACCGGAGAATGTTAAACAGTTTGGTCTGTAGTAATGAAAAAATGTCCTCCGATCGCTTCGTATGTCCCCCTGACTCCTGCATTGACCTGCCTGCACTGCTACGTGACTTTAGCCTCATGCTCACATTTTTCCACACTGAAAGGACTTTTTCCACTATTTTTCTTCACGCTGGCGAATATAAAAGTCTCTGTGCGTGTACAGGTTTCAAATATAATACGAAACACATCGCGGCTGTATTGCAGATGGGCAAAAATGATATGTTGACTTTTTCTAGAAAGGACAATATTGTACAGATTTCAGAGTACTAAAGTCATAAAACTCTGTCGATAATGTTTCAATTTAAAGTTCATCTCAATATAAGCTATAT
>CAJFCO010000097.1:1386798-1411605 GCA_904066015.1 Synergus gifuensis | reverse complement strand
TATATATATATATATATATATGATCAAATTACAATCGTGTTATTGTGTTTATTATATTATAATAATTATGTATTTACATCGAAATAAAGTAAACAGAGGAAGTAGTGGTTACTTGACTGCATATTTGGAAAATAATATTGCAAACATTTCAATCATACTGAATATTCAACATATTATACGAAATAATTAGTTTGACTCATATATCATCATTGTAGTTTATCAAGAGTGGGGGGCGCTTCTTCGATTGTTTTGTAATGATTTTTCTTGAAATAATAGTTAGTCTAGGACTATATTTTCTACATTATTTTTGGCTCAGGTCAAAGATTCTTTAGACTCTTTAGAGTTGCGATGTTTTCCATGCAAAAGGATTCAACGGATCGCATTTTCGAGTGTTCCACTCGTTCTGAAACAAGTAGTCGTGACCGTACTGACGTCTGAGATTTGGAAGCCGCAAAATACAAAAGCTTAAACAATTTCCGCTTACAAAGCGTAGCCATTCTCGTCTCGCCGCGTAGCTACGTAGCGCCATTGTTTCCCCCATCCACCCCCTGCCATCCCGACCACCCATTCAGGGGAAGGTGGCAGGGATGGAGGCCACACGCCGCGTTAATATCTCACATCGTTTTAACGGCGCTGCCATTTTCACCGGTTTGCAAGAAAACAATGAAGAGACGAGAACTGAAAAATAAATGAAAAACACGCTAAGACTATTTTCCTTCCTGTGGGATTGAAAAAATTGTTTTCATTTCTGCGTCTAAAAGTGCAGTGACAATTTTCGTAATTGTTTAAATTAATAAGCGGAAAATTCGCCATTTTATCCAAAAATAATTTCCTAGGGGCCAACGATTTGATACGGTACTAAAAAATGGTACTGATATTGGTCAGGACTTTCAGTCAGAGACAAACATAATTTTAATCAAAAAAAAAAAAAAACGACGAGGAACCTACATTCAAAAACCCAAAAAAATAAATCCAGAATCAGAAAAAAGAACAAATAAAAAGGAACAAAACTAGGACTACCTAAAATAAGAACCAGCTCACCTTTTAAATTTATTAAATAACGCAGAGAAGGGTGAGACGTTAATTAATGTTAATTAATGTTTTCATTAAAAGCAGATTCAGTAAAATTACATGTAGAAATACATAATTCTGAGGAAAAAGGATAATTATAGATATACAGTTCATAATATTAAGGCCAAATAAAAAGAGTATATATAAATAAGAGAACTAAATACATAACGTAGGATAAGACATAATTTTAAGGTTTAAGTTGGCCCCCCATTTTGAAATATTTAAATTTTGTTTAACGGAGTCGTCTGGTTGTCCTTTATTAGTTTTTTTTTGGCTAAATTTTGACGTTTCTTTGTCAAAATTGATAAATTTATCGAATTTTAAATCTTTTGAATTTTATAAAACTTTTTTTATTTTTAAATCATTTAGGGGAAGGAACGATTTGAAAGTGAATAAAATACTGTTAATATTTACCAGATTCTTTTTTTTAAAGAGAATTTTCCGGTTGAGTTGTATATTTCCTTTGCTTTCAAATTTATAATATAGAAATTTATTGATATCAGATCAAAAGAATTTCTTTTCAATTATGTTTGTTTAAAACTTTAGTAAATTTTTCGGCTTTTTGAAGCAGTATTGTATTGAATCTATAGATTTCGTATATGTATAGAAAATATTTTCCTTTTAACTTTTCGATCAAAATTTGACTTTTATTTCGTTTCCTTCAGCGGAAGTTTTTCGCTGTCTCTCTTGATGACATTTTCAAAAACTGACGTTACACGAGTGGATCGATTATTTTTTTTTTTAATGACACGATCCGAACAGAAACCAATGAAGGCACGAACATCTCGGCTCAGAAAATTTCTCAAATTTCGATCGATCATGAGCATATCTCGACTCGACATGCATCAATAGATTTTCGCATAAAAAAACTTATTCAATAAAACTCGCTCATCATGGACTATAATCTTTAAAGAAAGCTTTATTTCGGGTCGATTTCCGGACATACTAAACACATATAGCGCTTGCATATAACGACCCTGCATCTTCAGGAAAAGGGTTGCAGGATCGTGCACCGGGGTCCAGAAGTGAAATATCAAAGAGAGGGGGAGGGTGAGTGGGTGGCAGGAGATGGTACCTCGCGGGCAACGGTTATCAAAATTGCGCGTGCCATTATAATTTTAAAGCCGGCTTTCCTGGCTCCTCGCAGCACCGGCTCCTGGTCGTTGCCCAGCCTGGAGGGTGGAGGGTGGAGGGTGCAGGTCGGAGAAGGTTGGACGAGGAGGAGGTAGATGAAGAGAAGGTGGAGAGAAGGGGGTCGTCGGTTCGTGCACACTGGGGATCCTGCTACGGGTGTGTTATAGGGGTGGGTTTGGCGTAGGAGGGAAAAGGGGGTTGCCCGGTGCCCGAGAAGGGCCGGGTGGAAAAGGGTGGGTCATTTATTTCCTCCCCGCGCGGCATAATTTATCGCGAGGATTTTCGCGAAAGCACGCAGAGAGCGGTGCGATAGAGAAGAAGAGAAAGAGAGACAGAGAGAGATAGAGGGTTGAAAGAGGAGGGTGCCACGGAGAGAAGAGAAAGCGGAGAACATCGAGGGAGAATTCTGTGAGCCAAGGGGCTAATACATCTGGCCGAAGCAACCTACGAATTTTCGCTTCGAAATGGAAAATTAACCTCGCTAGGTAGTACCGGAAACGGAACTCCTTTCCTCCTCTAAGGGATTTCGAATGCCTTCTCGATATGAAGCTTTCGGGGAGCGAACTTTTAGTTGATTTCAAATCTCCCTCTGCGGTAATTCATTTTAATTACAGCAAAATTCAAGAGCGGTTCTGAAAGATAACTTTTTGCTTCTTTTGTGCCCTTTAAATTGGAATCCGCAAAAGTAAATGAGAATCAATGTAAAATACTCATAGCTAGAATCACATCATGACATTGTTTTTTGGTATAAATTATTTTGATCTGTACGAATACGAAAATGAACGTGATTATAAAATCTTTAGAATAGACGGGATCTTCCCTCTTGAAAGGCAGTCTGCTTGAATATTAAAAGCCTGAATAAAACATTTACATAATTTTACCAAGGACCCTTTCTGTCCTAAAAAGATGTGATTAAATATATATCATTGGATCGTCACACAGGGATCAACTGAAAATAATTAAAGTCAGAAATATTCAGAGATTATATAGAGCGTTGATTGAATGACTTTTAATTATATTTTCTAAATTAGTGACATAAAATCATCAGGATTATACAGCGAGAAATAAATGAATAAGATTTTATGACAAATGAGGGTTGGAATTTCATACATGTTACATAAAATACTATTTTAATATCTATTTGAGCTCGTTTTACAATCAATATTGATATAATGTTTCTATGATTGTATTATTATTAATTGTTTGCAAAAGCTTATTCATTTGAATGGATCCGTTCCATTGTCAACCACAAATATAATGTGAATAATTACACGAAAAAAGGGAGGAAATTCGAAATTCATTGTCGTATAGGTAAGCTAACGTATGAAACTGAACGTCAAAAGAGAATAAACGAGTCGATACCGATGCGCTCCTGACCGCGTTACATCGAAGCGATTGATTTCCGCAGGCGTTGCCAAGGTCAATCAAAGTCTTCAAAGGAAAGCTGCGAGTCTCAAATATTGACAATTTTATCGCAGGGACTGTTAAAGAATTTAAAATCAATTTAAAAATTGCAACATTCATTAGCTTATGTGAATTAATAAAGATTAATAAAGTTTAGAAATCAGAAATTCGTTCAGAAATTTGTTTTTCAAGATTTAAATCGGCGCTTCTGAAAAATCAAAAAATTGTAAACTGATAGATAAAATTTAGGAGATGCCGTATTCAGGGACAAAATACATCTGAAAAACTCTAGAAACAAAAACAAATTTTTGATCATCATTTCTGTTTCATGATTTGTCTCAGACTGGCTCCGTCTCTGAAAATTTGATACGATTTTATTACCAAAGGTCTTGAAGAAAGAAGAGGGTGGCCGTGTCAACATCGATATGGAATCCTGGAAAGTCTAAGGGATGTTATTTCGAAATTGATCCCTAGGTCTCGGCGCCATCCTCCGCATAAAAGTTGCGTACTGCGCACAACGCACCCCTTCCGCCACCCCGGGCCAAACCCTGTCCACTCTTTCCGCTCTTGCGCGCAGGCGGGGGTGTGAGCCACCCTTCACGACCTCAGAGGGGAAAAATACGTCGGTGCTCGAGCTCGAGGGTACAGATGAAGCGGCTGCGGAGGCGGGGGTGCAAAAACTGCCGAGAGATCTGATTGGCGCATTTCCACTGGGTGAGGTAACTCCTCATCCCTACGAAACAGCAGCCAGCCACCGTCGCGAAAAGCAACCCTCTCCGTTTTCTCCACTGAAAATATTCTTCGCTAGCCAGGATTTTCCTGATTAAACACCACGTCTCGTTTTACAAAAATCTAAAATACAAACTGCTCCTTAGTAGTCCCTTTACTTTTGTTTAGAAAAAGAAAAAACTTTACTGTAATTGAGGGGATTTTGCAGTCATTATAGAAAGATAAAAAAACTGTACCTAATTCATTACTAATTCCTGCATTCAAAATGTACAATATTATATGTATATTATGTTGATTACTATTGTTCCAATATCGTTTACTGTTGTCAAAGTAATCTAGAATGTAAAGTTTAATGTTCTCTGACAGAATTATAAATGATCCGTAATAATTCAAAATTACTCAAAATGAACACAGAACACTAAAATTGTAGTCTGCAAAGACCCAAATCTCCAAACTGATTATAATTATGGTCTCACAAATCGCCTGATTATAGAAAATTTTCCCACGGATTAATTCTTTAGATAAATTAATCATAAAGTAGAAAAATATATTGAATATATTTTGTTTATGTGTATAGCCACTTTTCGCGTCGGGTTAATATTTTGAGTGTGGTAATATTAAAGTTGATGTACCTAGAACGAGAGGACCATCTGGTCGTAAAAAACGAATGGAATGAGTTACTATTGGAATAATCGATCTGTCAACAGCGGGACCAGCAGTTTTATGAGACGAATCTCTATAATCAATTAACTCTAACTTTCAAATTAATGAATCTTTTTTCCACGGAATAGACTCTTTGATGAATTGCACTGAGTTACATAGAGTCAGTCTTTATCGAGTATTCTTTTCCAAGATTGAAGGCTTCAATATGAGCAACGATGCCGGCAAAAAGATTGACTTACGAACAATGAAATACAAAGCCGATAGAAATATACTTTAAAGCCGCTATTGGAACCGATCGATTCAGAAGAAAAAAAAATGTAACTTGGAACAACTAGAGTCTCTCATCTAATGGAAATTCCTCGTTTAGTACAACAAGCGCGGAAGGATCACGGACAGATGGACGCATGAGCGGAAATGTAAAAATTGTCATTTTTAGCAACGCGTTTGCATAATTTGTTACGTGGCGATCAGCATTCATAGAATAATTTCGTTTTACAGACACACGACCTATCTGCCTGTCATAGCTGACAGCCTTCTACCGACCCATTTTAATTACCTCGGCCTCCGAATTATCTATTCGGTGAAGATTTGCCCCAGTCGTGAATTGGAAACTGTATTCCAAAAATACAAATTCCTATCTAGTTATTAATTTTTTAGACTGAGGGAAACAGGCGAGCGAAAACTCGGCTTCGACTAGATTTACTATTTTTAGTAATGCCACATCTTCTGATCAGAGGGTTGAAAAGATGAATTATTTCTTCAAACTGGAATCACTCTTTAAATTGATTTTACATTTTTATCATACAAAGGGCTTTATGACACAAGAAAGATGAATTGCGAAAGCTGGAAAGGGATGTAAAGCAAAAAATCTTTAAAATGACACGACATATTAATTACGGGGATTCGGCTCCATCACCCCAACTGTCAGAAGCATGCAAAAACGATCTGAAAAATGAATTTGATCAGTTAACGTCAAGTTATTATATTCAGCTAAGATTTTATTACTCAAGTCGTTTCTGAAAGCATTCCCAGATTGTAAATCGAAATATATTTTCGATCGCATAAATACAAGTAATAAAAAAACGAAAATTCGTAACTAATAAATAATATTTCAGGTTCAGGAAAAAACCACGAGGATCGCCACGTACTACACCCCCAAAGTCTACAACCCCCAAGGCTTTTTCATCGAACAGACACTAAAAAATGGCGGACTTTCTTTTCATTGTGGTCACATCCCCACGATGTTTGCTTTGCACTTTATCTGCAAAAAAAAGACGCAAGTATACAAAACAAAACGGAAAACGGATTTCTGGAGATCCGGGATAGGTATACATACTATACGTTCAAGCAATGTGATAATTAATCAAGCTAAGAAGAGCCAGGCTATGAGTTGGGCGCATTTCAAACACAGTGAGCAAGAAAGAGAAATTGGTAGAAAAGGAAAATCGCGTATGTGTGCGCAAAGTTGTAGGGTTGGGAATTTGGCGGGAAAAACTAAAGCAAACACGACGCCAGGGGACACGCAGTGCAATACATCACGTTCTCTCGTACAGTGAAAGAAGAAAAGAAAAAAGGAAGAGCTGAGCCGCCAGGGGATGTATCTCCCTCTCACTCCCTTGATTTTATCCCCTTTCTTTCTTTCCCCTCGTCACTCTTTCCGCCTCCTCTGCATTTTTTCTGCTTCTCCCGAGAGTGGGGAAAATCGACTCCCTCCCTTTCACGAACAGGGTAATTTTTAAAACGCCGCTTGCGGGAAAATAAAAATTAGCGGAAGAGGGAAATTCCATCAGTCTTGCCGTTTGAGGGAGAGAGATGGAGTGAACGGGGGTCAGGGAAAAGAGGATCTGGGTGGGGAAACTGAAGGAAAGAGACAGGACGATATAAAGGGGAATTGTTCTCATTTTTCAAAAAGAAAAAAAAAAAAAAAAAAAGAATCCGCTGTCCGATCGCCAGCGCGGCTTTACAGGAGGGGAGGTCTGCGTCGAGGGAGATAGAAAAATCTATCCGAACAATCCCTCTAGGGGGAGGATCGGAGAAATTTACAGGCCATTTCAGAAGATATAGGCGCGCAATGTCATCGATACTGCACACGCGGCCTCGAAACATTCGGAAATTCAGTTTCGACTTCGACTGCTGCTTAGATTGACTGCCTCTCGCTCCATTTGCGGTCTCATAAACAGACACACACATTTCCCAACGTGGAAAAAGTACTCGATTCTTTCAGGCAATTTACATAATTTATGGCTTTGGCAAATATATACCTTATCACGACTATTCTATATTCATTGGAGATCATCTTGAACAGTCAATGTTTCCTAATTCAAAGCAATTTCTGCTTTTACTTTAAATATAATGTTTAGTTACTTATTATTTTCGGGGGCCAACTTCAAACAAGCTTTATATAACGAGTTCTCAGTCTCAGTGCCTCAAATAGATTGAAATTAAGGTGCTTTCGACTTAAGATGAAAAAATATCTTTTGGCAGGACATACACGTGGTTCCTAAATGAGTTACCTTCCATTTCCCCAGCGACTCGATTCGCGCTCAAACCACGCGAGAGACACATTCGCAATTCGACCCAGCTGGCACTTAACCGTACAAATTGCGTTCCTAAATCTCGTTAAAGTGGCGTTTCTGTTCGAGTGCCGCCTTTCTCTCAATTCCGTCGCAATGTATGATAGAACAATGTCTGATTCGACTAACTCTGAATTCCGAACCCAAGAAGAAACGAAATAGAATTCCGAGCATTGAATAGGATTGAGAGTCCAAGAAATATTATAAAATATGTCAAGATTGCAGCATCAGTAAGATTTTAAGAGTGTAATTTTATTCTAGAGGGTAAAAATTCTTTTATGGTAATACAAGAAGCAGAGAGCGCGATTTTCGTACTTGTAGCTGGTGAAATGATGTATCGGCATAAAACCGATTTCATTCACCCCTTTGGTTCGATATCCGTGACTTTTCGAATGTCCAGCCCCGCGGATTATAAGCTGCAGTCGTTCGTGGCGGTTTATGTAAATCCGACTGTTGGAATCCGTCTTAAGCCGGTCTCTCGTTCGTGGATAAATTTTAAAAAGTACGCTTAATACTCTAATTAACGTAATTTGGTTTCTATGCGCGGTGGTCGCCGCCACCTCGGTTTTCCCGGTCCACCCCCGACCCGACATGCAGCTTCCACTCCGATTGTTCTTCGCTTGGTTGGAGCAACGCAGCTCGACGGTCATCTAAACTTTTCCCATAATTAGTTATAAATTTCATTCCCATTCTACGTATAACAATATTCCGGCGAACTCGTAGGAACAGCGTCTAGCGAGGTGGAGAGGAAACGAGAAACGGGGAAAAGAGAGACGAGAGAGACGGATGAAAGGATAAAGGAGGAGTGAAAAATAGTAGAAAAAAAAAGAAAGAAGGAGAGAAAACTAGAAAGAGAGAAAAATAGGAAGAGAGGAAATCGGAGAGAGAGATGTTATTCCTTCCACCATTGGGGAGGAGGGTGAGAGATATCAGGGGTTAAGGGTGGTTTTCAAATGGTGGGAGAACCCGTATGGCATAATGAACGAACGAGAGGGGTATAAAGAGAGCAGGACAGAGAAAATTCGAGCACCGACCGACCACCGCCGAACCCAGATCTCTGGTGGGGGTGGCGGCCATTTTGTGAGCCGCGAAAAACACCCGCCCCGAGACAGCATGAAGGGGTGAGAAGGGATGGTAAAGTGCCGGCAGGAGCAGCCCTCCACCGAAATCCCCTTTTCCAAACACCGACTCTTTCTCTCTTCGTCTGTCCCTGCAAACCCTCCTATATCTGCACCCCCCCAAAACCACCACCGACGCGAAACGCTTCCTCCTTTCTCGCGCGTGTATTAAGCGCAAAATGTAGATGAACATTAGGCTACAGTCCGTTTGCCAGAACCTATTTTTACGCTTAATGCCAGACCTGACCAATAATCAGGGGGCAACTGTCAATTTTCCGACGCTCTACGAAAAGACATTTTTGAATTGGTAAAAACCCCCACGAAATTTACGAGAATTTGGGAAGAGTATTAGTCGTTTGCATTAAATTAAAATTATTAAAGATAATTGCATCCCACCGCTCTCACAAAAACTTTAGTTTCTTTTATATTGATTTTTTGTTGTTATTTTTCCTTAATTAATATTTAAACGAGAACTTTGAGGACTATTTTCTCAATAATTTAATTGAGATAAATATTTGTCATTGAAACCTTTTACTTCCAATTTGATGGTACTTTTGTAATTTATTATAAAAAAATGATTAATTTCTTAGGGTCGCTTTATTATTGAAAAATAATTTTACATAACAGACTTTTACAATTCGCTGACTCTTTGTTCGCCGCGGCCATTGGATTTCGTTATTCCACCTACCTTCTATGGTTTCCTATTAAACGAAACATTACTGTTTCCAAATGAGAATGCAAAACCCATGGATAAAGAGAGAAGCGGTGCGTATAGTGAAATCTTTATTGGGAAATAGTGTTCATTTTTAACGTTTCAAAAATAGACTTCAGTGTGCGTAAAAAAAAGACAAAATATGATTTAAGAAAGGCAAGTCTGATTTAAAAAGCCGCAATTATCCGCAATATACGACTGTACATTGTTTTGTCAAGAGAGAGACGAAAGGTATGCAGCGAAGTAGAATTTTATAACGCCAAGCAGGCGAAATTTAATACTGCGAATCGATGGTATACGTACTAAATTTTTATGAATTCATCCAGAGCATTTATTATTCGAAGTATTCCAAAAAGCTGAATCTAATAAACTCACAACAACTCCATCACATATTAGATTAAAATACGTTCATATGGCTATAGATCGCCTCCATTCACGAATCTTCTTTCATTTATTTTTACGCGATATCAATTAAAAATGTTCTGTGTAAAAGAAATTTTCCTATTTTAGATGTGAATAATAAAAAAAAAATAATAAAATAATAATAAAACACAATTCTTAAAATCTGTATTTTGTTTTTCGTTTTTCAATTAATTCAAACCGGCAATATTGTGTTTTGGAGGGCGTTTCTCATTCCACTGAACAGTTGGAAGGCTACGTTAAATAAACATAGGAAAATAACGTGCCTTTCGAACTCGGACTTCAATCGTGAATATGTCGACCGTGTCGGGTCTTCAATGTCGCTCGTCAAAGGCGTAATTAGTCTCTCTCTGCTGTAGGTATGCATGTCAGAGACGAATCTCTGCCAAGGATTACCAAACATATAGCTGTTGGATTATCAGAGAAAGCTGATCATATCTAAAGGTGCAATTGCACGATTGGCACCTTAAGTGTGAATAAATCCATGAGTTTTTTAATATAATTCTTGAATTCGACTGTATAAAAGTTGCCATCGATCTCAATGCCAAAAATTACCTTGCGAATCCTCTGAAATTTGTGAAATACCCTAGAGGCCACACAGAAAAAACAAGGACTGAAAGTGTTTACCGTTTAAGTCAGTTTTTAAGCTGAATTTAAGTTTAAGTCAGTTTTCAGTCTTGTTTTAAGATTTCTTAGTCTTAAAACAAGACTAAAAACTGGCTTAAACTTAAATTCAGCCTAAAAACCGACTTAAACTGTAAACAGTTTCAGTCCTTGTTTTTTCTGTGCAATGCCGCAGGTGCATCCAGCGAAAAATGGAACTTGTTCTGCGCCAACTTTATACACGTCGGGTTTTCGTTGAGTTTCTTTCTCCAAGGCAAAGAAACCTCGAGAGAAGGTTGCTGTTATTACAATACGAGAATGTAAATCAACTACAAAATTTAACATTATTAACATTTAACATTTTCAAGACTTTAAAACACGATTTTATCACAAGTTTTCGAGACAAAATTTATTCGTGAAAATTGTGTTCCTTATTTGGCCTTAACTTATTGGGATTGCTCTAAATTCTTTTATCCAGGGGGTCGAGATTTTTCCTTTATTTTTTATCACGTGAAAGAGACGAGGTCTCGAATACATTTCAGTCGGCCATTATCTATAGGTGGAAATGGTTTTCAAGCTGGTTTTTGTGGTGATTCGGAGGGTTGGGGCTCATCGAAGGACAATCGAATTCGCGACACTCTCCAGGCCGAAACGGATTCTTCCCACTCCAAAATGAGAACGAAGCGTGGCCGACGAGCGCATTACGTCCAATTACAAGAAGCTTTCATCGGTTTAAATTCAAGTCCAGAGTTTTGATCACGACCCAGAAGAACGACGCCAACCAATTAGAACGAGGCTTTGCTCATGCCTCGATTTTTTTCTTCTCTCCTTTTTCTTTATTTTTTTATCGAGATTGTCAGACCATGTCACCCTTCCAACTTCGGCCAGCTGTAATGATTATCCACCAAATTTCGCTGTAGGGCGATTTGCGAATTAGCAAAACATTTTTCCCCTTTCGGGTTAAAATTTCCGAGTGCTCTGAGTTAAATCGCCGGAAAGAATGTTCTCTAAAAAATTACTTGTGTTTTAAAAATAGGTTCGAGCTTTTTCAATGCATTTCTTAAAAGCTGACAAAATGTGTTAATTGCTAGACGTATGTTTCTGTTCGTTAAAGTTAACTGTGTGCATAAAATTGATGATCAATAGATAAATAGATGAGAAACTTGCATCCGTAAGTAAACTGTATATATTTATGCATAGTGTATAACTTTTACGGACAATAGAGTAATTACAAGTCAATTGTGACTAGAATCATGTTTGACGTTACACTTTGTTGTTCTTACGTTACTGTCCGTGACGGCACATCGCCGGAGAGCAGCCTCAACATAGTGATAAACAATGAATACATGAATATGAAAATTTCCATGAGAACCGCGCTTGCTCATCCCCATCATGTGGATACAACGTTGACGTCGTTAATATACGAATTGGATCGATCGATCGAATAAACGAACTCACGTCGCAACTATTTTCTAAATGCCTAACGGATTTACGTCGCACCGTACACTTTTTCTTCGATACATTTATCCAGATGTCACTATTATGTACTAGATAGTTAAAGCATCATCTTACAAGAATAAATAAAATTCTGATGATTTTCTGCAAGTAAATATTTCAGGAGTTGTTGATTTCATAACATCACTTTTTTAACTTCCTGCCTTAATTTTGGGAAACATGTGACGGAATGTTTTTGGAGTTACGTGTTTCCGATACTTTTATCTGAAAATCCGTAACAACAAGATTTTACGTTTCGGCTAACTGAATTTTTATGCCCGTACATTTTACTGAAAATTACGTTATACGTTTTTTTTTTTTGTAATTTCAGGATAAATTAAATTTTTTAAAATAAATTAGCAAGTATGATCCGCACGCGATTAATTTCTCGTCTTTGCGCTCTTTATGACAAAAAGATTCCGAGCGGATTCTAAATAATTTCAATTCAAAAGATTTTAAAATGTTTTAAAGGATTTCAAAAGTATATGTAAAATAATTTAGAATTTTTTATTTTTGAAATAAGGAAACTTGTCATTCCTTACAAAATTTCAGGAATGTCAATAAAGGTTCGCAAAATTCCGTAAAATCCTTTTAAATTACTTATAATATCGTGTAAAATATCGTAAAATCTTTAAAATTAATGAAAATCCCACAAAATATTGTCAAATTCCTTAAAATTATTTAAAATCCCATGAAATCCCTTAAGAGTTTCTACAAAATTAGTTGAAACTCCATAAAATATCATTAAATCTTTAGATTCAATAAAACGCAGTAAATGAAATCCCTTATTGAAAACCACAATTCTATAAAATTCCTTGAAATACAGTGAATCTCTTTAATATTTTTCAATTTTAGTAAATCTTGTAAGATTTGTATTCTCTGACAAAAAGTTGTATTATTATTAATATTATTATTATTATTATTATTATTGTATTATTGTCGAAATAGTTTTCAAATTCAGCACATTTACACAAATTCACACATTTCCACACTTTTTTTACATAGAAAATTCACCCCAATATTTTGCAAAAAGTGTGCTAGAAAAATAATACAGTTATCAAAACTAAAAAGGGTAGGTGGAGAAAAATATGGAATTGATGTCCATACTGAAGGGCGTTACATGTGAGTGATAAATCCTCGAAAAAGAACATCCATTTCATTGAAAGGACCCGCTTCGGATTTTCCTGAAAAGGTTTGGGCAGCTCAAGGGAACTTTGAAGCACTGAAACTCTCCACAGTAGTCCCGAAGCTTGGGAAATGTCGGGAAACGAATCCGCTGTACAACAGATGTAAATTACAGAGTATCTACGCGTATATATGTATATATATACGAATATATATATATATATATATATATAAATATACGTGGTACACGACCACACAGGACATGTGCGAGCACGCAAGTGCGTGCAAACTCGCTTATATTCGCGTGGATGTTTGCTCATGTAGGAGCACAAGTCCATACGCACGTATGCCGTTGGCGGGTTGAGAATATTTGCAAGCCAAATTTTAATACCGGAATTAATTTGACCCGAGGAGTAGACGAGAAACGTAGGAAGGTAGATAGGTGCCCTAGCCACCCACCGTATAACTATATGAGGAATAACGCGGTGCGGCGCTCCACCTTTCGAGAGGGTGTTCGTCCTGCGGCAATACAACCTCCCCCCCTCATCACATTTTAGTTTCTTCCCGCGAGGGTAGTAGTCGTCGTCGCATTATAAAAATGTAAGCTAATTTATCGACGTAGTGCGCAACGAAAGTTTCAGCGCGCGGTCGAGGTAGTTTAGCTTTATAACGTGAATTATTACGGGAGAGAGAAGGAGTAATAAAGGGTGGGTGGTGGATGGTTGGGGGGTGGGAAGACCTCTTTTACCGCGTGGACCACAGCGGACTACAAACGTCCCTGGTTGGTTCTCCTTCCTCCTCGATACAAATGGCCAAAGTAAACTTCGCCATTACCAAGTAACGTGCGGCACGAAAGTTACTCCCGTTGGAGCCACCATTTTGGCTCTACTGCCACCGGCTAGGGTGACTCAACCTGGTATCCACTATCTATACAACCCGCGGACCTTATACCCTTGCACCCTTATACCCTCCCTTATACCCAGAGAGAAAGGCTAGAGTGTAAACCCGGCCACGTCTGCTCCTGGTTTATGGCCCTGCCGACTCTAGACTACCGTCTGGGATTAGTTCCGTCCTCGTGGAATACGTTTCTGTTTCTATGGAAAAGGGAACTAAATCCAGCAAAGAGATGGGAAGAAGTAACGTGGCAGGGACTAGGGAATATCGTCTTGTTTTTATCCGCCGTGTGTTTACAGTCGAGTCAGAGTAAAGTTTTATTTTGTCGTTTATTTCTCTCGCGCTTGATGCACACCCGACTTGACGGTATTTATTTTGTCCTCTATTCCGCGAATAAACTTCCCCAAGCTTTGTATTAATCGGATGTGCACTCTTTAAACTTATGATATTATAATTATAGAATTATCCCAATTTATCCAAGTTGCGTATACGTAAAGCAGAGGAACTTGTTGTGTTGGATATTTCCGGAAAATTAAATATAAACTTTTTCTATCTGAAGAAATTAATCACACATGCATATTTAATCATATTAATCACATAGTTAGTTATTCGTGTTTATAAATGTGTGTAATTTGATTTTACCGTGAAGGAAACAGTTTAAACTTTACACTCTCTCGATTTTGAAACGTGTTTGATCAATTATTAGAAAACCAATAGTTGTAATGACGTTATAAAATCGTTTACCCGAGAAGTGAATCAATGTTCTAGGACGCAGTAAAAATGTACCCTTCATTTAATTAAAACTCTTTATAATCACATTAAAGTTTCTCGCTTCAATACTTTTTCGCTTTAAATACCTTTAGTTTTTTCATACCTTTTTCATACTTTTCTTGAAATTATTTCAATAGTAATTTTCTAATTGTAAGTATCCAACTGTAAGTAAAACTAAGATTTTAATTTTTCTTGACAAAGCTTATTCAGTAATCCAATTACCGACGGTAATCGAACTGATAATCCTTAGAAAAGCTTCGGAGACATTAGAGATCTCCGTAGCGAATCTTAATTCAATATACTCCTCTAATTAACTTTACCTAGAGATCACGTGAAACCATTATTAATTCAGGTTGAAATTCTTATCTTAATTAAAATAATAGAGAGCAAAATCTCTCAAACCGTATAATTAAAATTTTAGAACCCAAACATATATTATTATGTCCACGACATAATAAGTCTTTAAAGGAAAAACAATGTTTCGTGGGAATTCGTGGTCCTTCTCTACAAGTGAAAATGCATATTTTGAAACGTTGGTGCATTAATTAAGCTAATTAGGTATGAATATTAAATTCGCAAAACATTAATTAAAACTACTACGATAATTACAGTTATTGAAATTTACATAAGGTTTTGTGTATGTGTAACTATATTAAATTTTAAGCTTACTATATTATGCAAACATAGACAATATTTACAACAAAAGGGTACACGGAAAAAACTGGATATTAAGAACTGAATATTAAAAATCTGGATATTATCACATAATATCTAGATATTATAGAGTAATATATCGACTTTTTAGAGATATTACGATTTAATAACAGAAGATATTAATGTTCTAATAAATTAAGATATTAAAATTTAAAATCTGAGATATTATAGGATAATTGCATGATAAATTAAAAGCTCTTATAATCTGAGATATTAAAGTTAAATATCTCAGATATTACATTTTAATATCTTAGATATTAAACATTTGCGCGCGCACGCACTGCGCGTGCAATCACGACACTCTTTTGTTTTATACTTTCGATCACTTTGGATGAAAACTAATGATTGAAGCTTCGAATTTCGACGGATTCGATCATTGATCGCATTTATAGTGTTTTTTATCTGTGAATTTTTATTGAACATATATATCCTGATATTCGCATAGCCCTTGGAAGCTGTAAGTATTAATTTTCCATACCTAAGTGCAAGATTATATTAAAGAAATTTAAAACAAACCAAACCCAACCTAAAAAAAATCTAGTGCATTCTCTGATGAGAATGTAATATAAACTGTTAGACTTATTTTCCTAACATAATTCGTAAAAATATACTTTCTTGCTATATTTGTATATACTATTATAATCTTCTATTTTATAGCACTATGGATTTGAATGCAGCGACCAGCCGACTGAAAAGTTGGGAAGTCGACGATTTAACCATAAATGATGTATCGATGTAATGTCGAGCAAAATAAATATTTAATATATAATATTATTATTAATTATTTAATATATAAAATAATAATAAACAAATCCTATAACTATGATCCTAACCTATAGCAGTAGTATTCTCTAGATATATAATTTTAATATCTGAGATTTTTGAATGTGTCATCAAGGATATTAAACCTTAATATCCAAGATATTACAGGTTTTTAAATTTCTCTTCCTAATTTTAATATCTTGAATATTTAAATTTAATATCTTAGATATTTAAATTTAATATGTCGGATATTAAAAAGTTTAATATCTGAGGATATTAAATTTAAATATCTAGATAGTCGTCCCATAGTTAAAAAGCAAATATATTACGATTTAATATCTAGATATTAACAGCTAATATCTATTTCTCTCCGTGTAGCATTTACTTGTATAGATTTATTTAGTATTGTATTTTTAGTATTGTATTTAGTATGTATTGTATTTAATTTCCTTGGTTTTATTTTAAACTATTTAAAATGTTCATGATTCTTTTATTCGAATTTATAAAGTATTAAAAATTCTTTTCTGGGTTATGAATTCGTTAATGAACTTTCATCAGAAAAGACGAAAACGGAGATTATTTCGAGCCATAATTAAGCCAATACTACAGAATCTCTTGGGTAGCTGTGTACCTAATTTATGAACATTACGGAGAAGGCGGCCATCTGAGTCTCCAGAGAAATGAGGGAAAAGTATCTTTCACCCTTGCTCAGCCATCAACCACCCTCAATTCCATCCTGATGGTCAACGGCCGTTGCTGTCACCCGATAAACTTTGTCGATTACACTTTTCCGTCAAGCATAGAGCGAACTACCGTATATCAATGTGCGTATATATGTTTTGAGCTTGTGGGAGTTAATGAATTTCATGTACGTATGGGAAAGAGAGACCGCGAAAGAGTGAGAAGGGGGCGGAAAAGGGGGTGTTCGTTGAAAACTCACTTGGGCGAACGTGCTTTTTGAACGGAATTTAAAAATTTCTTGAAACTCTCCTACCACCCAACTGCTTCGCCACGACGAAGTTGAAATTACAAAATAAATGCTCTCTGACAACTAATAACAACTTCCCCTTGTATGTTACTCAAAAATAATAATTTAAAGTTATGTGAGGGAAAATGGTAGATGATATTAAATGCGGTTCTATAATAACGTTATTAATTACAGCTCTTAATTAAAAACAACACAAGTTTAGGCGTCTGTTTAAATAAATTCTAAAAAACCATAGAATGTTCTTTTTACTTTACTTTTTTTCCATCCATTACTCACTTATTTCCACATCATATTTCTCTTTCTCATTCTCTCCCTTTTCGTGTCCTTTGTCGCCATTTTATCTGTCCTCTCCATTCTGCGCCCACGCACTTCAGTTTTCCCGCCATTTTCCCAAGGCGCCATATTTGAAACTTTTGCAAGGGAAATATCTGATTTCGCGACGGTATTTGGTGATTTTTTCTTTATGTCGCAGGTTTGTGTTACATTTTTCTCACGACGCGTCTCGTCTGGATGACAACCGTTCGAAAACTGACGAACTGCAACGGAGACGCTGCACACTAACAATCTCCGGTTCTACCCGTTTTATCCGATTTGCATAGAGCTCGGCTTGAACGGCAGGACAGATTGGTCCAGAAAGCAGCCTCTGCTCTATACAGGACGCGACTTCCATTGTCGGACCCCCAGCAAAGCTGCAGCTCGGTCCCCACTATTTGATCCTTGCAGATCCTGCAGAATCCTGCAGAATTCTAGTTAGATGCTAGCTAGTTCTTTATCTCCAATGGGAAAATACAATCTTTCAAAAATAATTTTAAAAAGTGATTTTTAAATCTAAACTTCGTTGAAATCCTCCTTCGAAATATATCCTAATATTTGAACACATTTAATTGAAATCAGGAGCACTTGTAACAGTTAAATAATTGAAACAAGTAAAAACAATAAGTCCCGAGTCTTACAATTATTGATATTAATTATTTACGTTCGCATAAAAGATAAAAAATTCGAATTAAGTAGTTGTGGAATTTTTTCCTTGACGAATTACTTTTGAAAAATACCGACCTGACTATTTCTTAGAGATTGTTCCAAATTTTTGTTTTAGGAAAATGATTTTAACATTTTAGCAAATTTACCTAAAGCGTTTGGAAATTTATTAAAATTTTAGGAAAATTTATTGGGAGAATTAGGGAAAACCCCCTAAATATTTGTAAAATATAAAATGCCTATTGGGAATTGTCCCAAAAAAATATTGGATTTTCCACGTAAGTTAGTAATATTTGCCAAGAGCGTTTCGGAAATTTATCCTGACAAATTTTTGTAAAAATTCACAAAAGGAGTAACATTTCTCACGAGTTAAAAGCGAATTAAAGCACGTTCCATAAAAAAGTAGAACATAATGTAAATGTTTCCCTTAAAATAAACTATTCCTTTATGCACTTATCTTGCTGAAATTCTAAGTCCACTTTTAGAACAACTAGCTTTGAATTTCCGGTGGGAGCGTCATCAAACAATAAGTTCACAATTCTGCAAGTATAACTTTTAACAACCTGTCACAAACACTGCACGAGTGATCATCTTTTGAGTCGCGTATCTGTCTCCTTCGCTACAATAGAACTGCTCTGAATAAAGGCATTGTATGATTCCTTCTGCAGAAGGTATATCAGTTGCAAGGTTCTTAGCTAAAGTGAACTAGTTCTCATCTCTAAAACGTCGCTTGTAGTCTCTGTGCAAGTTGCACAAAGTGATCGTTATGAAAAAACTAAAACGAATAGCCTTTGACCTCATATATATAGAAGAAGATTCTTTTATGCTAAGATTCTAATTTTTTTATTTGCAGAAATCATTCTGCTTCCTTTTTGCGAGTCAAGGGAGCGTCATCTCTTTGTACCTCGAATGGCTGAAGAAATACGGAAAAAAAAGAAATCAGTTCATTTTGACACTCTATTCATATTCCTTTCCTTCTTTTTGTGTTCAATTTTTATTCCACCTTCATTTTCTTACTTATCTTTAGTTTAATTTCAACTTTCCTTCAACCTTGCTGTACCTTTACAGTTGTTTATAAACAATAAGATAATTTCAAAACAAGTACAAATTATTCAACGTAAGTTTGATGTCTTCTGTCCATGTAGACTGCATCGTGAGAATTTTATTTTAAAGAATAAAGCTATTGCGAATCGTTGCCCTCATAAATAATTAACCACTGTAGTCTTGACTTCAATCCTTTCGTGGGAAACGTCCCTCTTTTGAATAAAGCGGATATCATTTTCTCATTTCATTTAGACGAAAAGACTCGTCGCGAGGTCTAGATATTAATGAAAGAAATCCGCTGTTTCGATTTTCTCTCTCGAAATTTTATTAAGCAGAGAGGATGACCCCCAATTTGGAACCGGTTGCTGCAGAGTATATTCAGCCTCACCCCTTCATGGTTCGAAATCTGTTCAGGGTGAAGAGAAGGGAGTCGCGCGACGACGAGTTGCCCTAGACCTCACAGGCGAGTTCGACAGGTTGCTTCAGGGTGCCCTAAATGGCTCAGGGTCTCGACCTCACCTTTAACCTTACACAGGTATGTCGCATAATTGTGACATGCTTGTCCCGTAAGGACTTGGTCGATCCTAATAGAAAAAAATTTCTTATGGATGACATATTTTTATCAGGGACTTTTGAAATATCTAAAGGATCAATAATAATGTGAAGTCCTTCAATGATGAAGTTATACTTTACAATAAAAGTTCTCCTTTTAATTAGCTACGTAGTGGGTTGAAGTTGCAGACATCAATTTTTGAGACCACTTTTTTTATTGATATTTTTATTCCAATAAATATTTTAAAAAATCATCAGTCTAAATGTCTGAAACTTCAGTCCAATTAGCTAGGTTTGCAGACCGTTAAAAACGAAATCATCTGCTGGAGATTGGTCGCAGTTCATTGTAACAATGATTGTTATTAACGACGTCTGTAATTCAGTTTCCATGTTGTGTCTGACGTGAAGCAATGATGTCAAGATAAATCCAATCCACAAGCGACGATATAGGTTGCAAAGGCGTGCACACGTTATAGGCCTATTAGGTAATCGTGTATCGAGCGTATGTATCGATGTATCCTATGCACAGATGTGTACATGGATGTCACTCACACATCAGCATATTCTGAATACACGCAGACAGATTCGCGTATCACAATACAGAAGTGTGGTACCGGCGTGGCGTGGCGTGGGACGTGGCGTGGGACGGCGTAGCACATGAAACACATGTCGATACGGCCACATAATGGGAACATAACCACTATGTAGATACCGGAGTATTTAGGTGTCATGGTGTCACAGGTTAATTGCACATGATTGGTTATTGTCCGTCTGCTCATATCCGACTATAGTTTCTATACTTTCATTTTCAATCAGCCACACCAAAAGATTTCGTTTATTTGGAATCGATGATACCTGGCTAGGTCACTTTTTTCATATTTCTAGCAAAAGAGAGATATCTTTGTCGATATCCTATAAATGAATTATATCCTCTTTCTATATACATGTATATGTATACATGCATACATATTTTTCTCGCGTCTCATTTACCGCGAATGTCGGCTTCGTAATTCAATGAGAGATCGACCAGGGTATAAATTAATTCGAAAAGTGATGTCAGAAATGCATGTGCACCTCTCGTCGATTTATAGATGGAAGGAAAATCGATATTCGATTCGGGATAAGTTCTTTACGTCAATTGACGAAGTATATCGGGATTATTGCGCACAATATGAATTTTATTGTACCGGTTATATATAATACGATTTTAGATAACATTATAGAAAGATTGCATATTATACTGATGGTATATGTGTGACATCTTAATTCTTTTTTCAAATTTCCGCAATTATTCTGATTCCCGTGTAGAAATTTTTATGTGGCCCCGCTCGGTTCAAATGTAAAAATATTTTACTAAATACTGCTGGTCGAGTTTAAATTTAAATCAGGAAAATTAGCGCGTCTCGACTGTTATGCAAAATTCTCTTACCTTCTTCTATGTAAATCCATCAGAAGTATCGAGCATTCACCACATGTGGCATCGATGTTCTGTAAATAATAAAAAAAGTTCTTCATTAGAAAGTGTAATTTTTTGTAGAAAATCGAAGGTTAAAGAAAATACTGCAAATATATAATTTCTCAAGCTATTGAGATAAAATCCTGAAAGTAAAGAAGTATTCCTATTGAATGGCAAAAAATAATGACAAAAGTTTGGATATGTTTTTTCATGAACTGAATTGAGGTTGACGACCCTATAATATCCATATTATTGTCCTATTACTGGAATCCAGACTGAGTCCTCTTTTGGTAGCGAGATATGTTCGATAATCGATGATAATGCGATGATGCGCGTGAGAGTTTTGACCTTGACACTGTACTAAATTAACGAGCATCGACCTCCAATCCATCGGTGGGACATTGCTACTGTACTGGCTACACGCAAGCAGCCAAATAGTACATACTGGGAACAACTGGGTGATCCAATCTGGAATGTGGCTTCAACGTGTTCGACATATTAGCCTTGAAACTGATAATAGTGTCTCGAAGATGCGACCTTGATTGATTAGTTCAAGGCTACAATAGCAAAGAACCAGAAACCCTCAATCAAATTAAATTTCTTGATTTTTTGGAATCGTGGAAACTTTAGGATTGACTCCACAATGAAATCTCATTTTTATTTATTTAAACAAGCATACCAATATTTTTCTGACCAGAATTAATTGGCAAAACAGATCATGAAGATTAAGTTATCAGCTTATCAGGGAGTTTATCTGAAAAATGATAAGAAATCGTAGGTATATTGTCAACAAAATTCTCTGATGATGAAACGAAACTATTTCCGAGCGATAAGTAAATAGAGAAATAATAATAGAATGAGATTATAAGATAAAATATCCATTTACATAAAATTTCATTCCAGAGAGAATGGAAATTTAATTTCTTTATGTCTGTCTGATATGGAAATTTTTTAAAAATTATTATTTGCATGTCCTTAAAGGTCTTAAAAGAAAATTTAACACTTTATTTGGAAGTTTTGTAAATATTGATCCTGGCAGAAACAGGAAGATTTTTTTAATGCTTTATATTGTAGTATAATTTAATTATAAAATGATTAAAAAATCAATTATTTTAGGAGGATTAAGTTGGATTATGTGGAAGGCACAACATGTGATATTAAAGTGGCCATGAATGTACAGTCTTTGTGAACACCATCACTGTCAATGACCGTGTCCCATTAGTCCTATGAATCTACGTGGTAACATGACACGACCTATTTCAGGACTAGTGCCACTGTGAAATTGGTAGAATAGTAGGTATACAGCTTTAGTATCTCTAGTGTATCTAGAATTACCAATTCTATCAAATTACTAACTTAATTTGCGAAGCGATTTATAAAGGCCACAAATCATATGTATATATTAAATTTTTATTTTAAAAGTACCATGTAAAATTTGTTATAACTACTTTAAAAGACAAAAGAGTTTAAAAAAAATCATTTTATATAAAGACTCTCTCTTATCCTCTCTTAAAAGTATCAAAAACTCATTTATATTATTTAAAGAACTTTCCCCGTTTACCTCTATTTAAAATGGGATTCTGACGAGGCTCTGCTCGGAAAAAATAGTGAATTCCCAAAATTTTTCACATTTAATTATTTATGAACATATAAAAGATGGTTATATTTATAGACATAATTTCCATAGGTTTCTAGTAATTTTAATTTTTAAAGAATTTTAAAGGTTTTCGCAGAATTTTCAAGAATTTCAAGAGTTTTCTCGGAATTTTAAAAGATTTTACGAATTTTAAGGAATTTCATAGAATTTTAAGAGATTTTTTATGAATTGTGAAAATTATCTAGAATAGGGATTTTAGAGGATTTTATGGAAAAGTGTGCGTAGCGCGTTAATTGTGGGTATTTATAAAATATAATTAAAAATCTTGAAATTATTTTGAAGTTCCTTAAAGTTTTTTTAAAATGCTTTCAAATTCTTTAATATAATTTAAAATCCCTTGAAATACTTAACAAAGTGATTTAATGACTTGAAAATCATCAGAATTCTTTTTAAATTCTTTAAAATTATTAGAAGTCTATTAAAATTTCAGAAATCTTAAAAACTAATAACTATAATCATTTTTATACCAGAATCATTATCGACATACATAAATTATGAAATTTACTTAAGAAATAAACGTATGAAGGAGCAAACGAGTCCCAGTTCATTAGTGATTAACATTTTCGGCGGATATATAATCAACGAAAGTGATAGTACACTCATCTAACGAACGATTGGAATTGCACCTCGCGTTTCTATGTTGAGAGACCCATGACCTCTACACCATGGAGATGATCACGAGGTGACCCATTGGTGCAATTCACCCACTATAGAAGCGTGGGGTTAACGCGGAAGAGGTATGGCCTACAAAAATACAGATTTCCAATAACCGATAGCTCTCCCTCGCATTGGACACTGAAACAATGCTGCTTGCATGTGAGGGAGAAAAAAAGCGAAGAATTTTTCCAGTGACTCTTTCCCTCCCAGAGCACTGCTCGCTCACACTTTCTTCCTCTTTCTCTATCGGATTTTTTTTTCTCAATCGAGCGATGCATGTGTACCAACGGGACCACGTGTTTCAGGCCATCTCTGTCTAAACAAATAGCTCACAGACTATTCTTTCTCACTCTGTCTCGATCGGCTTCTCTTTTCCTGTCAATTCTCTCTCAATCTACCCTCCACGAGCGAATCCGCGACCTCCGTTCGTCTCTCTTCCCTCTCATTCATGTGGCGGTTAATAAACCATTGATTGGTGGATTGACATCGATATAGGGAAACCGGTCGACCTGAATGAGCATATTCTCTTTCCGCTCTCACATCGTTCAATTCCCCGGAAGAGAAAAGTTCAAGATGCACATGCACGGTGTAAGACTTATACATATACGAGTGTTATTTTTTCCTTGATACCTAATCAACCTACATGTCGAGAAACCAATGAATTGACAGAAACCAATTGACAGAATTTCAATTGATCTAGAGAATAATAGCTTTTGTGCTTATATGACTTCTTGCCTTCCAGGTGGAACTGAATCTGCTGAAGAATTTTTGCAGAAGATTTATAAATTCGAAAAAAAATTAGTTTAAACCCGTATAGAAATTTTAATGTGGCCCTGATCGGGTCCAGATAGGGGGTTATCAAGCCGTCGATGAAACACACGGCCCGATTGGGCCCAGACCTGAAAACCCGATTTCCGGCCCCGGCTAAGTGTTGCAAGGTACCGAAAAAAATAGTATAATTGTACAACTATGTTTTCGTTCATTTTGGAGATGCAAAGTCGAGTTCGCTTCGATTTATGGGTGAGTTCATGTATACCTTAGGTGACAGGTCTTTTTTCTGTGGCAAATGCGACGCCGTTCGAACATCACGTTACTCAAAGAGGTCCAATTTCACATGGTGTTAATCGTATTATCTTCGTACCTCCTCCCCCAAACGAAAACTCAGTGCCCCTTTACCTCTTGTGCTGGACACCTTCAGAAGTTTCACTTTGCCCTATTCTAAAGGTCATAGAATATGAAGAACAGGATCGGACAATACAACTTTTGGAACCTCTATTCATTGGGGGAG